>JBCHJU010118763.1:0-16554 GCA_039654505.1 Plocamopherus imperialis | reverse complement strand
ATAGTATTCATTATCTTTTTGAGAAAACTGCTTCTGAAGTTTGTTTTTTCTTATATAAGTCTTGTAAAAAAAAGGAATGAAATACTCATAAAACATGAACTTAAATATTTTAGAACTCAAAATGGCATGGGAATGATTTTGTATGTGATATGCATTACTTAAGACTGAAAAAAAAAATTCTATTTTTTTTTTATTTCTGCACTCAATGACATTCAAAGGGCCGTAACTCACACACGTGACACTGGATTTTAGCATAACAAGTGAAGTTAGGATTGGAATAGGGTTTGCTTCAAACCAGTATAGGTTTTAATTTCAAATTCAACAATAAATACTGTTGAAATAACTTGCTAATGTTATCAAACTGATCTTATACTTATATATCCACGTTCAGTGTCGTTTAGTACTGCCCGGCACTGATGGTTCAGGATAGGTGGGAAACAAGAGTCTAGTGTCATATCTAAAGGGCACAATAGGCACATGCAATTTGTAAATTGTTATGTTCTGTCAATTAAAGATGCAAAATATATTTTTAAAAAAGTAAATCATTATATATTTTGTATTTAATGATTCGTTTTATTCTTTGATATTATTTTGATCGCTCGACAAGACTGGAAAGAGGCACGCAGTGTGTATTTGCGTCTGATACGCCTCGCCCCTGATAATTCTTTAAGCGGTCAATGTGAAATAAAACGCTTATAACAAACTGTTACTGCATAACAAAGGACTGAGATACAAACCATCGACAAGCCAGATGGGGTCGACAATTAATGGGTTTTTTTCACGTCTTTTATTTTTCATGAATTTTTCTCTCAGTAGGTCGAAGACAGCAGCCCCAATCCACACCGAGCCAATGATGACAAAGGCCTGAACCAATCTGGAGCCAACTAAAAAATGAATAAACCCCCCCCCCCCCCCCAAAAAAAAAATGCGATAAAAAAAAAGTTCACAGGTTAAATTTTACTAAAGTAACCAATGTGAGAATCTGAATGGATGAATTAGACTAACAAAATGAGAAATGTGTACATGTCAAATGTGACTGTATGTGGGTCAGTAGCTAGGCATATAATAATACCTGTGGATGAATGGATGTAGGCCTACCACGAGGAACGCGCGAACATGATCAGAATCAAAGATGGGTCCCATGGAAATGAAAATAACGTACGATTTTAGGAATGAAAACTAACGAATGTGATTCAGAACGTTTTTCTATAGCTTCATGGAAAGCCGGCTCTTGGTGTAAGAATAAAGAAAACGGTCTTTCAGAGGTACGATTCTTGATGTTTTTCAAGAAAGTGTGTGTGGGGGTAGGGAGGGGGAACCGTAAGTAGTCCATTGATCATGTGCATGCGTTCGATACAAAAAGTCCGCAATTGCTCGTCAGTACATGTACTTCGGTATACTCCGTATCGCAAAAAATCACGGTTTTGAAAAATAACGATTGCCCGAACATATTATGCTCTCGAGTAATTCCGATCAGTGACGAGGTCGAATCACTCTCGGCCTGAGCGATGATGCTGGTGTTAGTACAGTGTACTTGCAGTACAGCTGTACTAGATCTAAGGAGTGTGTGCGCTCAACGCGTTTCGCCTCAAATCTACCACTTTTATATTGTTTAATTAACGTTGTTGTTTTTTGTTGTTGTGAGGGCACTGGATTTTTCGAGAAATAAGGGCACGGCAAAAAATGCCGTGGACAGGCTCGAAAAACGAGGGCACCATGGCAACATGCCCGGGCACCACAGCATTTTGCCGTAATGCCGTGGGATAATCTCAGGCCTGTATATTTACATGTATATGTAGCTCATGAGTATATTATAAATTTCGCAGAGAGGGACAAGTACACCAATGAGCAGTTGGAGAAATTGACTTCGGAGTGCATTAACAATATGGGACATCAGAACCACAAACAGAGAATCAAATACTTGGGCAAGATCAAGCAAGAAAATTTGCATCTTTGTCAGGTATTTGGGGGGGGGTTCCGATTTCTAATAGTAGTACAGTGCAGCATGCATTCGTCAAACTTGTTGGGACAGCAGAAATAGTTTGACGAATCCGTAATTCACACAATAGATGAAAGTGCTACAGTAGAACCCAGATATCTCGACGTCTGTTAAGTCGACTTTGGGCTGAAGTCGACATCCAACAAGTCGACATTTCCCCCAGTCTCTTTTCTGTTAAGTTGATATTAATAGTCCGAACCGATAGGCTCATCACGAACTCCAGGGCCAAGCCATGAGCATGGCGATTACTACATCTACAGTTGTTTCCACCAGCTTGATTTATGTTAATGAAGAAAACGTGTGTGACCTAGCAAGAGCATGGGGTGTGTAGGGATTGCGAGGTGAGTGAGCAGATGAGGGTGAAAGGGAAGAAGGGGGATGGGTAAGGTGGCGTGCGGGGGGAATGGCGAGGCAAACAGCTGCTTTGGGTGGAAGCGGATGGGTGGATCGGGGAGGAAAATGAGAGACGAATGGATGGTTTGGAGTGAAAGGGAAGAAAGAAGAAGGGGGTGGGTGGAGTGGGGAGGGAGTGGTGAGGCAATCGGATAGTTGGTTCTATTTAGTTCTAATGTCCATTACGTTAGTTTTGCTGGGCCTTTTTACAGTATTGAGTAAACTAAAATTTACTGTACACAGTAGTTTCCATTATTCCCCTTCAAATCTACTGCAATCTCTTATGTCGTCTTTCTCTTAAGTCGACATGATTTCGAAAGCCCAAGTTATGTCGGCTTATGTGGATTCTACTGTAGATGACAAAGGACAGAGCCCTATTGGGTGTAATAATAATAGTGGCTTCACTACGACCGAGGCCTGTGTGTCCTGACTCTGGTTTTTTAGCATGGCCTGGCTCAATGCCTCGTTTGTCTCCCGTTGGATGACTTTGGCGCGTCTCTCGTGCACGACCGCTATGCTCATTGTTTTTGTTTTGTTGTATTATGTGGGTTATTTTAAGTCACTGGCTAGGCCTAGAAATTTTTTCAGATGACTGATGCAGGTTACTTAGGTGTATATCAACACGGCATGGACTATTTTTAGTCACTATTATTATCCTGACCTTAAGAATTTTTAAAACACAATTAAATTAAAGGTGTTCTATGCCTGGTCTAAAGCTTTTATTGACGGAAATTTCCGTAGACATTACTGATTCAATATTGCAAAGAAAGAGGCTTATATTCTGTAATGCAAATGAACCCACATAATGTCGGATATGCATAACAGTAAAATGTATTTAAAGTAAAAGAGGCTTAAGGAATCCATTAAAGAAATAGAGTATAATACTGTTAACACAAGTAGATGTAGAAAATGCTTCATATTCGTTGATTTATTTAAAAAAAAAAAAAAAGAAAGAGAGAGAGAGAGGGAGAGAAAAAGCATCCAAATTTTTCATTAACATCAATCAACCAGGATTCCGTAGTATCACGGAACATTTTTCTGATTTATGTCTGGAATCCTGGTACAATAGAGTAATTCTGAGACTTAGTATTTTTTTTATTCTTCTGCTCACTCATGTTTGTTTGTTTGTTTTTTTGCATGTAAACTCAGACTGTTCAGGAGCTGAAAGAACAATCCCAGCGACAAGAAGCGACCATTAGGAAACTGAAAGAGAAGACGGTGGACAAAACTGAGACATCTAAAAATCCCTGGCAGAGAACTCCTTTGAAAGAAGGTATGTACACAGGCTCCTACTCCTACCCTTCCACCTTTCCCTTAAGTGTGTCTCTGAAGTAAAAAAAAAAAAAGATCAAACAAAAGTGTTGAGTCCTACAGATGGCTCAATTATTATTGCTGATGATAGATAACTTGACAGTCCTTAAATTTGTTTTTAACAATATTCTATTCTCAATTCTTCACACAAATGTTACAGTAAAATCTCAGTATAACTTATTTTCTTCGAACCAAAAAATCAGTATGTTATGAGCTAGATAAGTAACCGGCACTAGGTCTACTTGGTTGGTTTGTCTAAATTTATTATATTGTTATTATTTCTTGTGTTTTGTTTTTGTTTGGGGGAAATTATAAAATTTTGAAAGTCACATGTAATTGTAAAATTCACAAACATTGATAATGATATAACTTCATAAGCAGTGATCACATAATGAAATGAAAATAAACGTAACTGATTGATCTCATGCAAAGCGAAAAGATTTTTTACTAGTTGGATGACATCAACCTTCATTAAATTACGCAATGTACAGTGGAGCCCGCTTAAGATAAACTGCATGGGGACCGATCCAGCAGTTTATGATATCTTAACTATTTCAATGAAAATTAAAGCTAAAAATCCCACAAACATACATGCACTCACACACACGGACACACACCCTATGTAGGCTGTCTTCAGCCGGGGTGTTGGCTTAGCGTCTTCAGAGGTCATAACACCATACACAAATCTACAAAAGCCTACAACTACAACTGCGATGTACAGTTTGGCTCCTATCGCAGAGCATGAAGTGGACAACCACATTACGGATGTATGTCTGTAGTACATTTTTGTAGTTTATCTCAAGCGGACCGTGGGTTGACGGCGTTTATTATAGTTTATATTAACCGTACTTTGGTTAGTAATGGCAAAGAGAGAAAAAATTGGGCCCAATGAAAAAGTTTATATTAACCGAAAATTTATCTTAAGCGGACTCCTCTGTATGTGTCAGATAGATTAAACGAATCAACTTGTAGCATTTAGCTCTAACCTAAGCAACCATATTATGGTTGATGCCGGATAAGTTGATTTTCACAGGTCACGGATAAAAGATCAACTTATCTGAATAAATCAAGTTAAGTAAAAGTGGATTGTCTCCCTTAGTGATTGCAAGTGAATGTGGTGTGATGGCGATGGGTGTGTACAGTGTATAAATATATGTGTGAGGGGGGGGGGGTATAGATACTATTGAATTGATATTGCACGTTTTGGTGGTTTTCACCACGTTCTTGTTTTGCTGGTATTGTTACCTGGGCTAGATCAAAGCCAACACACATTAGTTATGACTACTGGAATGGCATCTTTTCGAAACAGTACTCACCTCGTTCCTGCACACTCACGGAAGTAACCAAAAATTGTGCAGAAATCTGATGTGTGGACTTGGCATGACACAGGGACCTTGATGCCCCGCCCACCCTGTCACCACTTCAAATCGGTGCACTGTCGCATTACTGCTGCTGCCGTCATAACAGACATGGAATAAATTACACTTTCTTCATGCACACACACCCTTCCCCGCCCACCGTTATTTCCATTGTTTTTTACGTGGTGGGTTCTTTGCATTTGAGATGTTAACAGAAACATTTTTTAGATTTTACTTTTTGGCCGCTTTAAAAAAAAAATTTTTTTTACACTGGACCAGAAATAGCATGCAGGAACCCGAAACTGCACACCTGGGGACTTATTTAATAGAAAAAATTTGGTGACAGGACTGCAGTGTGCAGGAATCCGATGATTACTATAGTATTAAAATGTTTTCTATAGACTAGATATATGTCTAGTCTGGGTTTTTCTCATGCTTTTTGAAAATAATGATTATGGCGTGCCGGCAAATCTCAGTTATCATACCTACACCTGTGCTGTGTTGAATTTCAGCAGTTTCGTTACATTTTCTTTTTATTTACCAGTGTGGACTATATTATAATGTTTTATTATTTTTCGTAAGTGATTTGCAAACAGATGATGAGTGTTTGACTTTGCCTTTTTTTTCCTTTTCTTTCTTTTTTTTTCTGCAGGAAATCGATTGTAAAATGCTTCATCTTCAACATTCCCACTAAAACTTTTACTGAACAATGACACAAGGCAGCAGTTAAATGACAAGATGTATACAAAAAACTAGCATGTAGTAATTATTTTTTTTGAAAAATGCTGATGCTCATATAATTGATATAATGTTTGTGATACTTTTTAATTCATTCATTGCTTTATACCTTTTTCTTAACTACCTGTCTTATAGGAAAAAAATGTGCTGTTTACTATAAAGCAAAAGAAATGCGCAATCAATTAAATAATTATAACTGCTGCTCTTTTGTGTAGGAACATGGGCTTTTTATTCATCAATGTTGATTGAAGGTTCTCGTAGAGGTTGAAATATATATTCATTATTGTCAATTGGCCTTCAAGACAGGAAAGTTAATTATTATTAAAGCTGTATACTTCAGTTTGGCTCAAATATTGATTTTTACCTTAATCTTAAACTGACAGCCATGTATTACCTGTATACAAGAATTGTCATTTGTTACCCATTTTAACTTTACAAATATTTTTATAGAACATTTTTACTCATCACCCTGTCTTAAATTTCAAACAATATAAAGTGAATTCAAACAGTATGTAGATTTATAAACTTACACTTTCAATTACTGGATGAGTTAGACCAAGAAATAATTTTTTGCAGATAGTTTAAATTCAGAATACCGTTCTGTTGTTGATTTATCTCTAGCAATATGTCATTGTAATGAGTGAATCCCCCCCCCCCCCACCCAAAAGCTCACAACTTGAGTAGCCAATACAGTAGTGCTCAACTACAACGGGAACATGCCTACTGCAGGACCTTGCCGGAATCCCCGTTTTTTCTCTCTGTAAACTCTATTACCTGAAATAGCATTAGTACAAGTACTACAAGTGTGGCCTTGTCAAACACTGCTGGCATCGGCAGTGTGTTGTTCATTTTGTCTATATTTACCTATTCACCCCTTAAGCAGGAACACCCCTTTAGCAGGATTTTTCTCCTGGAACGAAAATCCCCGCTGTAGCCATGTTCTACTGTTCGATGGGTCCAACCGCAAATACTCCCTATTTCCAAGTTGCCGCTATTCCCGAGCAGCCTTAAATAGTCATGAAATTCTACTCAGGGGCTTAATATTATTAAGAGGGAGAGTTTAGCGACTAGGCCTGTGTGTGTGTGCGTATGTGTTTGTACACACTTTGTGTGTTCATGTTTGATTTGTGCACGTGTGATGCTGAGATGATGTATAACTCATCTCAGTACAATTCTGATCACTTATTATTATTGGTAGTGGTAGATCTGCATGTATAATACAGTGTAACTCGAATCCAACGAACTCGGACTCAACGTACGCCTTGCATTCAACGAACAGAGAAAAATCCCCGTTTTTTCTCTCCTCATTAACTATATTAAATATCTTTTATCTAACAAACTAATCTCAATCCAACCTCGGTTCCAACGAACCAAATGTCACGGCAATCACAATAAAAAAATTTAAGAAGTTCATAGTCATAAGTCCTACTGTCAGTTGATAAGGAACAAGGCTATTACTATGATATTATTAATTTTACGCCCACTTGGACTATGGGGTAGGGCAAGGTGGTGGATACAGTTATGCAGAGACAGTTGTGAACCGGGGGTGGGCGGTTAAGGGGTAGGGTAGAAAATGACCGTAGGGGGAGGGCGAGGGAGCAGCATAGCACTCAGCAGTAATGGCCGACGTGTGAAAGATACTGATAGATCCTTAAAGGAGTACATTGGCTTGGTCAGTAAGAGCGCTGCTCTTCTTTTCTTGGGCGAGGCGATATCAAAATTCTTCCCTCTGTGTTTGAAATTACTCTCTATGGGGCTCATTGAAATTGTTTAGATCTAATGTGTCAGATCTATTTCATTGCTCTATAATTAAGCCCCTTGCCTCATACTTGTTTCTAAATCGTAACGGTGGAACTGAGTGGCAGGTCTTAGTCTTAGACAGTCTAATGGGCCATTTAGATGTGCAGTCCATTTATCGACAATCTGTCCGGCACGCGTCCGGTGTATCTACCAATAAGAGATCAAAATTGTACTGAGATTCACTGAAATGAATTTTACTTCATCTTAGCATCACACGTGCACAAATCAAACATGAACACACAGTGTGTACAAACACATACATGTATATGCACACACACAAGTCTAGTCACTAAACTCCCCCTCTTAATAATATTAATATTAAACTACTGAGTAGCATTTCATGACTATTTTAGGTTGCTCGGGAAAAGCGACAACTCGGAAATAGCGAGTAATTAGACTTGGATCCGTCAATCTCTTTATTTCCGAGTTCTACTGTATATATTATATCAGTGAAGTTGGGACCGAGCAAAAGAATCAACTTGAGTGAAAAAAAACACATCAAATGAATAGTTGCTATAATAAATATATATGAAATAAAATCAGAAAAGAATCAACATTGCCAACAAAAATCTGAGAATGATTCAGTTTAATTGGTTTTCCACCAGCCGGAAGTTTTGGTAGGTATAGATATGGAACATAAGATCATAAGCATGAAATGCTTAAATGGCCTCAACAGACTCATAAATGCTTTTACCTTTAAAAGGGGGGGAAAAAAGTACAAATAAAATCTTTACTGGAACGTTATAGAAATGTTATTTCCGTTACAGTATACTACATGTATTACTATTACACGGGATAAAGGGTGTGATTGAGAAAAATATTATGGATGCCTGTGTCATAGTCATAGGGCGGATTCCATGGGAAATGCAAGGTGGGTTGGGATTTGAGATGCCACCCATATTACATGTATACTCTTAACATTAAGCTGTCATTACTGTCAAATTTGGCCATCAATTGTATTGTCTCTTTCCAAGTTCATGTTTGTGACTTCAATCTTTTGTTTGAAAGCAAGCTTTAACTTTAAAATTTGAAATAGATTGGATTGGTTAACCAACCAGCCCACTTATGATTTTGAAGGCGATTCCTGTGCTTAATTAAATATATGAAAAATTGGTCCATGAAAACTGACCAATAAATTTGCCCATGAAATCCACCCTGTGAAAATCACCCCTTAATCCAACCCAAACCAATAGTGATTTAGAGACCAAGATAAACAGGGAACCACGTAAGGCATTGATTTGAGAATCCGCCTGACTTTGTTTTCAAACATTTGTCTTTTAAGTTAAAGAAATGTCACATGGAAGCATTGACGGCACAATCCAAACAATCACTTGTGAAAATTGACCATAGATATACCCGGTATATTTTGATTGTCAATTGCATAAACGTGCACAATGCAACATCTAATTCTATTTGATCCATCGATTTTCAATATGTTGGATATGATGATATGTCTGCTGCCAGTTATCCAGCATGAGCTGTTCCCAAGCAAAATGTTGGATAAAGTGAATATTGGTCTCAGGACGTAGAGGACATAGAATGCGTCTGACAAGAATTTATCTTCATAACGATAATGTGCATACATGGTCCTCCTTCATTATGCAATATGCCTTTTCTTTTTATCTTTATGTGAGTGTATAGGTAGACAAGAAACAAAAATAAAACCAACCCTGATTGCTTGCTGAAGTTGTGTAGTCTCAAGAAGAAAAATTTACACACCTTCAGTTCAAACTATGGTGAAATCATATATGTATATTGTAGCCAACATGTTTGATTTGATTCTACAGCCAGTCCTCAAAACATCACATTGTCAATGCCAACGAATATGATGAAGGCAAACAGATGCACACTCGGGATAATATCATATTTAGCCCTGTTGGTCAGGACGAACCTCCCGAAATGAGAATGAGATACCTAGAGCAGCTTCACAAATTGACAGCGGTTGTTGAGGTGTTTTGTTGTGAATGGAGTGAATTGTGAATTACGTGCAGTTTGCTAGAGATATCATCAGGGTGGTGTGAAACTGCTTGTCTATGAGTATGAGTCTCAAAAAATCAAATGTCGGATTACCTACTTAAGTTTAAAAAATAATCATCCGTTCCTCAAACTCAATGCCATAGGCGGACAAAGGAACATGGCAGACATGCAATAGGAAAAACGTAAATTATTGAGTTTGCTGTGATTATGGTCGGATCATTTATCATGCCGGATAACTGGCAGTGGACTATACATTCTAGATCAAAGTACCAAAGTATACAGGTAGGCCTAGATCTGATAAAGAGCAGATCTACATCGTGTGCTGCGGGTCTGCATTCCATTGCATGAATAATGCCTTTGAACTCTTGGGAGGAAAATGTACAATACAGAGGTCAATTTTCACCTATGATATTTTGGACAAAAGGGTAATATTTTGTACAGAGAACAGAAAATTTATATTCATGTATATATTTTAATCTGATAAATTCACAAAAGAATATAAGAAACGAAAAATCAAGATATAAAAAAACAGAAAAACAGCCACAAACAAAAGACCATTCTTAGTTTCTGCTAAGACGTGTGATGGAAACAAAGAATGTTCATAAAACAGCTCCTCACTCTCAAGCCTATAGTATGACTAGCACTACTGTACTGTATTCAGTACGTTCACATTGCTTACAGACCACGTAGTTGACTAATCTTAAACAGAGAGCAATGGTCGAGAGAAGGGAAAAATATTAAGACAGGAGCACAGAGAGTGAGAAAGAGGAAGGGCATGTTGCCATTGAGGCTTTCATTCTGTGGGGGGGAGGGAAAAAAACATCAGCAAACTCGGGAAATGGGGTGAGGACATATTTCTTTATTAGTATATTAGACAAGAACAGCTGAGCCAATAACAGCAACAAGTACACAGCCAATTAAAAAAAAAAGGGTCCTCAAGGTTTATGAACTTGGGAATATGTATGGTGGTGTAAACAGTCCTTGTACCAGTAGCTCAGCTGCGGTTGTCCATAGCTTTAACGCCTACAACTAATTCCATTCCCATTGACTTTAGAACAGTGACCTGAAGTAAAAAAAAAGAAAAGGGTACATGAATTAGCTATTCATGAAGGAAGAAAAAAGCAAATCAATGCATAATTTCGTACAATTACAACACAAAAAATATAGGTAGGCATACAACTACGATTTACACAAGGAAAATAGAACTCTGACACATTAGATCTAGACAATTTTCAATGAGCCCCATACAGAATAACTACAAACACAGAGGGAAGAATTATTGATAGAAAAATAAAGAAAAATTTGCATCCACTGAGACTTGAACCCGGGACAATGGCACCGAATCGCCTCGCCCACGAAAAGAAGAGCGTTCTTACTGACCAAGCCAATATACTCCTTACATTTTTCTTTCTTATTTTTCTATCAATAATTCTCCCCTCTGTGTTTGTAATTATTCTGTATGGGGCTAATTGAAAATTATCTACATCTTATGTGTCAGATCTATTTTCATTGTGCTATAATCAAGCCCTTGCCTCTATTTGTTTCTTTAATTCGACAAAGATGTACAGTAGGGCCCCTATCAAGAGTCAGGTATGATGCATTGCATTAAGTGGACAACCAGTGAGTATGCCTGTAGCATCTATAAAGTTAATCTGAGCTGGCCACAATGAAAAACGAATTACAAAGACGTATTAGCGAAAAACGGAACGCAAATAGTGACGTAGTCGCCCTGCCCGTAGCACAAGTAGGCCAACCCTAGTTCCAGGAATCGGTGAGGTCATATAATAAACTCTTCATAGTGCTGTTCTAGGCCGCCGTCGTCTTAACCGAAGGCTGATTGTTGTTGCAGACTCATTATTATATTTACCCTGAACATACATCATACATGTACTTATAGTACTGTATTTCTCAATTGCATATATTATAGGCCTATATAAAATAGGAAAAGTGTGCGCACTAGAGGAATGCGAGCTAGATCAGTTAGATCTACATCGACTTGATATCCGGCAAGAAGAGAATGAAGACGAATGAAGAAAGACCGATGGCGTCACATGACGATGATGGAGGCAAAATTAAACCGTGTATGCAGAAGAATGAATGCAGAAGAATGACGGCAAGTGTAAAAAAGTTTTTTTCCCGATCTAAGAAGACAAAGGCTGGCCTTGTTTTTGCGCCCGACACCCAACCAAATAATAACAATGACAGACTACACGCCACGGGCATAGCTTCCCGGCACCTTCGCGGATTCGCTGCTCCATATCTAGCGCCCTCTATTTGCATGAATGGAAGACTGCTTTCAGAACTTGTATGGTCAACCACTAGCCTATAGATACTCATAGTATAGCGATAGATCTATTTCGTATAGTCCATAGAGCAACTACAGGCCTAACTTGGCAGATTCGCTGCTCCGTAGCTAGCCTACTTCATTGTTTTCAGGTGTGCTTCAGGCATAATTTAATTTCAGGTTACCGGAATTTTGACGGCAGATTTTCGAAAACCGGAATTCCAAAGGTTGCCGGAATTTTGCCGGCAGATTTTCAAATACCAGAATTCCGGCATTTGCCGGAAAAGTTACTCTCTCTAGGTGTATTCAATAATTCACAAACCAGGAGATAAATATATGGACAATAGTATGCTATCAACATAGTCTTCTTCTTCGTCAATCTCATTTTACCTGTAATACACTGTCGACTGACCATCAATGTAACGAGCGAAAATCCCTGCATAGGAAGTTCCTAAATATAGGTCTTTTCTTGACTCATCCTTTGTGTAAAAGGAAACAATGTTCATTTAAATTCACATGAAAACAAACATCACATTTCGATAACATTTTAAAGAATTCATTTCTTTTGAATAAAAACAAAAAATAGAAAACATTTCAGACAATATAAACTATCTGTTAAAGCGAAAAAGAAAAATGTTTCTAATTCTATGTCAGGTCATCATGAAATTCATTGTAGATAAGAAAATAATGGTAGAGTATAAAATTCAGAGTCCAATTTGAGAGATTGTCTATTTTTAGACTGTCATGTAATCACCTAAGCAACTTTGACAACTTGGGTTTTAGAAAGTAAAGTTTACTTTTTCATCAAAGAAAATCTTAATTCATCCACTAGAGGAATGGTTTTGTGTAGTAATTAAAGACTAGAGAAATGTGGAATATTTTAAATGTCAGGTGGAATTCATTGTGATCTCCATTCTCTGGCATTGCAAACTAACAAATACAGTCAATAACTGTTGCAGTACTTACAAGCCTTATATTTTCCTTCATTCAAATATACTGATGTAAAGTATTTAAAGCTGAATAACAATGTAATTTCTTTACTTGAACTACAAAATCATTTGCAAATGTTAAGTATTGAAATACAGTGTTACCGCATGAATGCCCGCCTGATAAATAACTATTGCAATTTAATGCCCGCTATTGCATAAAATGAACTTTTTTGCTATTAAAATTACCCCTTTAAATACCCTGTCCAAAATATGAAATGTCGGTTAAATGTCCTTTATTCTGACCACAGCCATGTGTCGCAGCAACTAACAATGAGACAAATCTTTTTACGATATGCTATGTAAACAAAAAAAAAGAAGTAAGATAATGAATGTTGTTTTGTTATGAACCCTTTTTCTAGTGAGTATATAGATGGAAAATCACTTTAGTGCCTTGTTTATGCCCGATGCCTGATATAATAAGACAAATTACCTTGTCCCTATTTATCACACCTTTTAAAAGTGTTGGGAATGTCCATCTCGAGCCTGTCGGTCAAATGCCTGTGTCAGTTAAATACCAGTTCTGTCTACTTCCCAGCTGCCAGGCATTTAACTTGTAACTACAGTAATATGGATATGTATAATCATCATTCTTTGCAAAGGCAAATCACAACTTCCTTTTATCCTCATTAAAATAGCTACCATCATGAACTTTATGTTGATAAAACGATTAATAGACATACACAGCTTGCATGACAGTGGCTCAAAAAGAGGAAGAAATAAATAAAAGAGAACACAAGCAAAGACTTAAAAAATAGAAACAGACAACATTTCCCTTGCCTTAGCACTGTAATATTCAGCACCATATCCATCCATCATTTGAACTTCTTTGACATAATGAAGTTCGGCTTTGGCCTGGGGCATCCCAAGAAGGCTTGAATGGCCAGTTATTGCCTCTGACAAAAGCTGGGATGCTATTGACTCCTCTTTCATCATAGACTGTTCAAATCAGAAATGAAAACATTGTTCAAGCAAGTTGGAAAAACTTTGAAAATTGGTGGTGGAAAGGAAATTATACAAACAAAAAAAAAAAAAAAGAAAAAAAAAAGGATGAAGGTTTTACGAGGTATTACAGTGGAATCAAGAATGATGAGTGAAAGCCACCTAGCAGGCCAGGCTTGAAAAATATTACCCTTTTATCTACTTTAAAACAGGGTGGAAAGTGTGAAATCTTTTTTGCCCCTGAACTTTTCGCGGTTGAGCGGCTTCAGGCGGTATATCAAGCAACCAACCTTAAATGTTATGCAAAATGCTATGGTATGCTGAATTTGTTTTCTAATCTTTTGCATAAACTGTTTATCAAATTTAGAGAATTTAAAACAATTTTCTTTCACTAATGCATGTACCAGCATTCACATTTAAACTGGAGAGCTGTAAAATCCAAATGGGAGTCTGTGTGAGTTGAGCATGCAGTAGTAAGCCAGTGGGCTTTAGTGAAGAGAGTGGTTGAAATGATCCACTCTTGTTAGAAGGGTAAAAAGAAGAGAGTGGTTGAAATGATCATTCTTGTTAGAGGGGTAATGTGAAGAGAGTGGTTGAAATGACCCACTCTTGTTAGAAGGGTAAAGTGAAGAGAGTGGTTGAAATGATCCATTCTTGCCAGTGAGGTAAAGTGAAGAGATTGGTTGAAATGATCTATTCTTGCCAGTAAGGTAAAGTGAAGAAGAGGGTTGAAATGATCCATTCTTGTTAGAAGGGTAATGTGAAGAGAGTGGTTGAAAAGATCCATTCTTGCTAGTAGGGTAATGAGAAGGAGGTAGTTGAAATGATCTATTTCCAGTGGGTTAAAAAGAAGAAGGTGGTTCAAATGATCCGTTCTTGTTAGTGGGGTAAAGTAAAGAGAGAAGATGAAATTAACCATTCTTGCCAGTATAGGGTAAGGAGAAGAATGTGGTTGAAATGATCCATTACAGCCAGTAGGGTAAAGAGAAGAGGGTGAGGGTGGTTGAAATGATCCATTATTGCTAGTTGGTTAAAGTTGAAGAGAATAGATGAAATGATCCATTCTTGCCAGTGGTGTAAAGTGAAGAGAGTCAATGCAATGATCCATTCTTGCTAGTAGGTTAAAGTGAAGAGAGTAGACGAGGTTGGATTAACAAACTGCCGAGAGCATAGCTGGATGGACGAATCTTAATCTGCTGTACATGTACCTTTGTTAAAACTTTGTTTACATGCGATCTTTTAACGAAGTGTGAGATAACAATGAATGACCCCACTCACAACTTACTTTTCCAGGAAGATTTATTTTAACAACATTATCTCCGATCTTCACTTTCCTGTCAATCCCAAAAGACTTTACATGCACCTCCTCCTGTAACCACTGAAATTTCATCTTATTACCACATCTTTCATCAATATCTTTGGCAAGTCCTTGGTCTCTGTCGAGACCCCGGTAGCCTATACTCGCCACTCAGAAAAAGGGTAAAGATCTAACCTCACAATTCTTCTCAAAGATTCCCTTAAAATACCGAGAGATTCCCTTCGATGTTGAATGGATTGCCTGGGGTCATCATCATCAGACCTAAAGCATGAAGCAATCAAGACAAATATTTTCACTTTTTTGGTCGCTGATGTGGATTATAACTGAACAGCATTATCACCAGTTGGGCAAATAATGTCAGCCTTTTGTTAATTGTCACAGAGTCACAGCACAACTCTGTATTCAAATTAAGTTTGTTGATTGTCATAGCACCAGTCTGCGTCAATTAGATCTAGCATTTTGTTAGTAACTTAATCATATCATATTATAAAGGAACTAATGTCATAGGTATACATTTTTTGTAGGGCGTTTATAAAATCCAAAAACATAGTCGAACCTGTCCATAACGACCACCTCCCAGTGACCCCCTTGATTTTTTCCTATATTTTTAACCTGTTCAAAGTGGCCACTGTCCGGTCCAACGCGGCCCAGCCAGCCATTTTTTTAGAAAATACGGTCACATCACCTGCCAATAACGGTCACCTCTGCTGAGGCTCCTTGCCAATTTGCCCTGCTAAATTGCATTATGGTTGACCGCCCAACTCTTACAGGCCTTCAAATCAACACGTGGAGATATGATGGTGTACTATGCTTGCTTTATCACAGCTAGACAATGTCAAATGAACGTAGGCGTCCACTAGACACCGCCACGGCGAATGCTAACCTTTGAAGATGCCGACCGCCAATGGCTCTGTAGTTAACTTTTTGGAAAAGACTCTTTACACACAATCTCTCACCACACTCAGGTGTAAAATGAGTAGCCTATCTACTCTAGCCGTTAACAGCACTGTCCCTGTCTGAAACATTGTACATGTACTTTCCTGTAACTGGCGCCTTGTCTCGTCATTCAAGTTATGCTCTTTGAGCAAATAGAGTGGACATTACGGATTATACAATTTTTTTTATTTAATATAATTTTCAATATTCTCTGTTGATATTTTTATTCAATGTCATTTTTGTTAGTCTTTGGCCGGGAATATATGAATGTACTCACTGGATTAGTAGTGATGCGTGCATGATTGAAATAAGTCTGTGCATGCGGAAAACAACGCTGACTGACAGATAGTACTGAGATAGTCAATAAACCTAGAATCTAGGCCTTTCAATGCTAACTGACAAAAGCTTAGGCCTAGATGAGTGTGAGAGAGAGAGAGAGAGAGAGAGAGAGAGGGGGAGGGGGAGAGAGAGGGGAACAGAGAGAGAGAGAGAGAGAGATAGGGAGGGAGGGA
>JBCHJU010118652.1:0-10568 GCA_039654505.1 Plocamopherus imperialis | reverse complement strand
AAGAAGAAGAAGAAGAAGAAGAAGAAGAAGAAGAAGAAGAAGGAGGAGGAGGAGGAGGAGGAGGAGGAGGAGGAGGATGAGGAGAAGGAGGAGAAGAAGATTAGTTCTATTTTTCATGTAATGATTTATGCTGATGCTGATAACAATAAAAATTGTAATAATAATTTTAATAAAATCGTGCACTAAAATGTTGAAAGCACACTGGTATATCAATAAATAGTCGTTGATAATATAGCCCGACAATTAATTAAAAGCACGGCATTTATAAGGCTGCCACACTAGTCGATGAATATCTCGTTATTAAACACAGCCAGCGGACGATGACGTGCGAGAGCAAACAACTGCCACTCGTAGGAACCTAACCATCGATACCGTCGTGTCACTATTCAGCCGTAATGAACGAACAACTCTCCTTTCTTAGTACTCCTAGATCCTCGCCCTGGTTTGTCTTAGCCTTGGTATTCAAAATACGTGTAGCTGAAAATGTCATTTATAACCGAACATTTTTGTCGAGGCAACGAAAAATAACTACCGTACTATAAAGTGTCCAAAAAAAAAAAAAATAAAAAAATGATGGATTATATACAGTGAGTATACATGTAAACAAGGTTTATGCGGATAGTATCATTTCTTCTGATTTGTTTGCACTTATATTTCATCAAATTAAAGCAAGCGAAGCGCAAGATATGCCCGAAGCAATGAGGCATGGTAAGGCTCCCTTCGATTGATATTCCATGTACCGAGGCGCCTGTCGGGCGGTCAATGAAAGCCGACCATCGAGCCAACCACGCTTTACTCAAATTGGTATGGCTTAGGTTTCCCCGGACCCATGTGGTTGGCATTGGCTGCAATCGACTCCTTATAAAATTACAACAAACGTTTTTAGGAAGTACGATGGAGTCTATCACCCCGTGCATTTTTTAAATTTAAGTTGTTCTTTTTTTAAAACTTTAAAAAAAAATTAATTAATTAATTTTTTTTTTTTTTTTGGGGGGGGGGGGGCGTTGTAAAACCTAGTATTTTTTATGGTCGTGTTGAACATGTAAGTCCCTGTTTAAAATCTGATGTCATGTGTGTTTTCTGTGTTTTGCATTCAATGGCGCTTTATTCCGTATTCTAAATATATCAGGGAAATAGAAACAGAAATGACTAATAACTTCACTAAGACTTGAGGATGGAAATGAAAATTGAGCACCAGATCTCGTGTGACTATTATTCATATTGAACATCTTCGTGGCATCACCGCTTGGCCATAAATATGAATGCAAATAAATTACGCTTGAAGAGGCGACTTTTAAATTTTGGTTATTTATGTGACACTTTGACAGGGCACCCCGTTCCACTATATTATCTGTAATGGGCTGTGATACTGTGCACTGCGCATACATTTGGCATGATTCCACTTTATTTGGTGTACAGTGTACAGAAGTACTCACACTGCATCAGTAAACAGTTGGTGTGATCTAGATGTGACTGCTTGTGGTGAAAGGTGCATCCGTGGCATTTCGTGTGTAACAAGATATATTGCGTCAACATTCTCACGATAAATCGGTCTCTAGGCAGACTAAGATTTTGCCTGTCCGCTATTGTCGGAGTGAAGCGTAGATAAAATTGCTACTGCTGTTTATCCTTTGCGGAGTTAAGATGATTAAAATTTCGTCATTGACACCGGCGGTCCAGGAATCCCATGATTATAAGGATTGCCTGCTTGACAACATTCAATTTTTCCTCGGACATCGTGGACCAGTTTTCACCTGTCAATGTCATGTTCTTTGATCGTAGTCTATTCTCAGCTGGTCAACGTAAGTGATGGTCAGTCTGCCTCTCTTTCACCTACCCCGCTTTTTTCCTTCTTTTTTATTTTAAATAATATGAAAGTTTAAAGGAAAGCCTAGTATTTATATGCTTGACTTACTTGACTTAATCGCTTTTCGCGTCCTGTTCATCGGAAAAGGACGCCTCAGCAATTCCGATGATCTTCCTTGTCATTCTTCTCCACTCTGTGCGGTTTTGAGCGATGAGTCTTAGGTTTTCGAAGTCTTCTAATGATTTGAACTTTAGGGTGGGATCAATCTGAGAGATTTCTTTGTTAAGGACAGTTGCGATGGTTGTTATTGGTCTTCCTCTATAGTTGTTTTCAAATTTGGTGAAGTAAAGTTGCATGGCTCTGTTGGCAGGGATGTCATTGTTTCGCCTTAAGATGTGTCCGAAAAGACGCCAGCGACTTTTTGTGATGAAGATGGAAATAGGCTTTTCGTTACATTTTTTGTATAGTGAACTGTTAGAGATCTTCATAGGGTAATATATATTGAGGACTTGTCGGAGTTGTTTTCGATGGAATGCGTCTAATAATCTGTTTGTGTCAGGACCCATGTTCTGACACCTCATGACTCTGAATTTCGGCTCAGAGGATAGTCTCAATTTTGACCGATCTTCTTTGTCATTAGAATAAAGTATTCCTTCTAGGTCTAAGTGTTTTCAATCATTTCACTTTGAATGTGGAAATCATGGGTCAGTTTAGTAAAGATCAGAGAGCATATTATGTTGAGCAATTTCTTTCAATAAAATCATGTCGTTTCGCATGAGATATGGGAATGTTCTAAAGTGCAATCTTGATTTACTCATCCTAAGTTTGGATGTCTAGAAAATCAGAACTGAAACTATCTCAAGTAAGACTTTGGGCTGGTCACTTACGTCCCGAACTAACATGAACATTGAGTGCAATCCTCCATAAAGGCTCCTTTCTCTTTGAGGACACGGAGGGCCAAATAGCAACCGTCAATAAAAAGCGGTACGTGGAGTTGTGAAAGAAGTTTTGGTCTGCCCTTGGAAGAAAATGTCTATACGTTGACGTGCCTATATTTTGGTCATTGGAATGACTCACTGAATACTTATGGGATCGTCTGATCAGCCGTAGGATTCGACGTGTTTGAGCCCCGTCTTCCCCGAATTGGAATCCTTCCGACTATTTTCTGTGAGGAGATCTTGAAGGCAGAGCATTTAGATATCTGTTTGATGATGTTGACGCTCTAAAACAAGAGATCCGAATTGAGTGAAAAGCGTTTCAAGTGAGATTTGTAGATCATTCAAAAATTGTTTTCAAAAAACTGAATTCAAGAATATATTTTTTACGAAAGTTAAAACATTTCAATGCTGACAACACACTACTTCAGCGGTTTCAAAGGCAGTTTCAGTGTGTGATTTGCCACGAGACAGGATGACCTGGATCTGCATGAACTGACGGAAACAGACGGGTTGAACAAAGTATAGCTTACGACTTTGCAACATCAACCCGACGTTGTTCACAACAATTTGAACATTCCGAGAACGTCCTTACAACGACTTGAGAAAGATTTGCCTATGTATCCATGCTATACAGGATCCAACTTGGTCAGAAAACAAAGCCGCTTCATTGCGTTCAACGAAGAGATTATACTTTATTCATTTCCAATATATGGCAATGAAGATGGCGGTCACCTGCAAGACATTCCTTTTCAAATGTAGTTGCAAATAAATCTCCAAAAGCTTCTAAATCACCTGTCATCTTATTTTTGTCTGTTAATTTAGATTTGCAATTGCTATTAAATTTTAATATTGTATTGCGACTTTTGGGCCACCCTGTAAATAAGATACAAGTTCAAGCTACAGATCAAATGTGTTCATTACAAGACAAAAAAAAGTACAGGGCAATCAAGAGTGCATTTTGTCAATGCCAGAGTATTCTAGTGAGATGAAATCCACACCACCAGAGTATACTATTTCATTTGGTAGTTCTTTTTCCTACAAATATTTTCGTTCCAGCTATGTAGGTCTCACTTCTTTGAGAGTATGTTCTAAGAAGATGGTTAAATAACAAACACTGTGGAGTTCAAACCTTGCAAGAGAATGATTTAGAATTTGATAAGCCATTAATTCTTGTATTTATTTTGTACTGCTCAGTAGCAAATGAATAATCTTGAGTTCTTCCTTGTTTACAATTTGACAAACGTCCTGGTTTACAATTAGTCTGACAATTTTCAAGCATCCATTTAGAAGGAGATACACTAGAAAATCACCAGGAGCATTACGTTGAAATCAGATTGATCACATCCTCATTGATAGCACTTGGTGTCCTTCTGTCCTAAACAAAATTTGGTCTAAGTAAAATAAACAAGAAATTTTATGCCTTTGGCTTTGAGATATTGGCTCATAAGGCAGAGCATGTATATATTTGAGCTGATCTTAGTAATATAAACTAGAAATTATATGCTTTTATCTTTAAGACTGAGATATTGGCTCATAAAGCAGAAAATGTTTAGATTTGCACTTAATGATCTTTAAAGAACAAAGTCTCTGTGATGACAACACTTGATTTTTGATATCATTTCTCAGGAAACCCTCATTTAAGACATGATTGGTGTCATAAAATATCCCCTGGGGGGGTTGCAAGAGAATCGTCCCAAAGTCCAAAGACTATAATTGTATCTTCTGTAAAAAAAAATAATGTCTTAATTACTGTTCATATGCAGTTGACGAAAAGGACTCAACACCAAAGTGGTATTCTTACCTTTCATATTCAGTTTTTGAAGTGACAAAGATCTTTCCATTGAACCAGCACCAGGCACTTTTCTCTTCTTTTTCTTTGATGGCCTCACTGATTTAGCAATTGATTCTTCATGTCCTATGAAAGCCAAATGCAAATCTATTTTCATTCGTGACAAGTTGGTAGTACAGTCGAACCTGCCCAAGATGACCACCAAAGATCATGAGCAAAAGTGATCGTCTTGGCCAGGTGATGGTCTAGGAGAGGGGTTTGTCTGATCATTACATATAGTGTGGGCTTATTGAACATTAAAATTGTATTTATCATGTTACATGTAAGGTCTAATATCATATTAGATGATTGGTTATATTAACATGTCTTGTATTAGCACTTAGCCCAGTGATGACCACAGCTATACAAGCACAGATCAAAATGATGAAGTGTGGCTTGTAAAAAAAAATAATTCAGTATTCTTGACTGGCCGTCTTGGGCAGATTTTGAAAGCATTTTGTCAATTAAAATAAGTGTGGTCACGATGCCGTTGGGCAGGTGGTCGTTTTGAACAAAGGTAAAATGTAGAAAAAAGTCCAGGGCATCGACAAAAAGAGGTCATTAGACAGGTGGTCGTTTGGGCAGGCAGGTTTGACTAATTATGACAATAAATTTCCACCCCCACACTAAAATTCCTCTTAAGAAATCAAATCAAAAATCAAATATATTTTATTCATCCCAATGACAATTTTGTTTCAAGACGTATGAAAATATATATGTATGCATATGAATGGTAGCACAGGAGAAGCTGGTCAAAGTCACATGGGATGTTTTAAAGAAAATAGGCTTTGAAGTCCATAAAACCATTTTTTGTTTTGAATAGATTTGCATTACCCGATGTTAACTGGTATTTGCAGCTATTTTCATCATAAATTTCTAGCATGAAAGGTTTTTAATCATTATCTTTTTTACTGAACCCATCCACCCATCGATATTTGGGAACAATGGCGATCAGCCAGGAGGAAGTTGAGGTACTGCAGATAGACGGCTTCATTTTATGGAAAGGATACACACTCAGAAATGAAGCAAATATTGCAACAACCTTTATCCCTACCCCCCAGCCACCGCCAAGAAGGAACAATATGATGAAGCAAAAAATCTAGCTTACTATAATAAGCTAATAATTTAAAATAAACAACTCCCTGCTGTGCTAAAATATACATAGACATTTTTTAACCCACATCCCAACTACAGTCCAACACGTTTTCCTCATCCTTGCTGGGAGTTTAGGATGAGGTTTCGGTGAAACAAGGAATAAGTGAAACTAAGAAAAGATCGCTCTTGGTGGTAAGACATTCGATCTGGGACGAGGAATACATAAGGATGAGAAATGCGTGTTAGACTGTAGTGCTAAAATAAACATAAAACATTCATACCAACCTTCCCTTCTTGCACCCCTGTTAAAAGAGGGCGAGTCATGCTTCAACGACAGACTTGGCTGCTGTATATTACAAGGTGCATCTGGAGGACGGTCAGATGTAATTTGTGCTTCCTCCTTCAAAGAGCAAGTATCAAATTCTGTTGAGCTTACATCTTTGCTTACATCATTTACACCTTTGGAGTGTTCCAAGAACATATGTGCCTGAGTATTTCTGTTATTGCCTCTATTTTCAATAATTTCTCTTTTAATTTGACTCTTGCTGTCAGAAACATCACATAAATTATTTTCAAAGACTGGTTCTGTTGACGAAGTAGTTGAGTTCGATTCCTGGTCTTTTGTTTCCCATGGATTCTGTTGGTTTTCTCTGTTTGCTTCCTTTTCCAAAGCATTATCATTAGATTGTGAGTATGATATAATTCTTTCGTAACCTATATTGCTTTCTGTATTTTCTTCTGCATCATCATTTTTGTCTTCATTAACACCATTTGGCTTTGACACACTTGCAAGTTCTGTTTCTGAGTTCCATTTTTGTTCTTCTGATCCAGTCAACTGAGATGCCGAATTCTGTTCTAATTTCACAAGGGTAGTTTCCCCTTCATGACATGCAGCTGATGCCTGATTTCCACATGTTACATCAACATGCGTTCGGTCATATTGAAGACCTTGTTTGACCTCTGTAAAACAAATGGGAGACATGGCATGACCTTCATCCCAATCAAAGGATTCCATCTGATTTTGGTCTTTCAATTCTAGACTTAAGTTTTCTTTAAATTCATTCTTTGCTGCCATTTCTGTTTTTTCAGAGGAGACCCCGTAAGGTGATTGAGTGCCATCATTGACCACAATCATTCCAGATGGTAACTGCGTATAACCAAGGATTTCTTGCGACCCCATTAGGTCATCTATCATGCAGAGTGATTCAATAGAGCTTTCACTGATGTCTTCCATAGTTGCACGGATCTTTTCAATCATACTTAAATCTCCTTTTTGAGTCAGACCTTCATTGATTTTTTTCAAGGGGAAAAGGAAGAAAAACGAAAAATGACTTAGGATTTCACATCAAAGTACCTGAAAGGATATGATGACTTTGCTTCAAGCAAAATCTTAGTAAAAGAAATTTGTTTCAACTGTTTTCACTGTTTGTTAAAATATGCTGTGATTACAATGCCTTCTCTAAAACAATGTTGAAAGAAAAAAACCCCAGCAAAGAACAAATTGCAAATTGTACTAATTTTTCAAACTTTACAACTTACTATTCAATCCACAATTCATTGACAACTAAAGTGGGATTAAATCTTTGATTTCAAATAGGGATGAACACAGCCATACATGTCGGCATGAACACAATTTAACCCTTTCACTACCATCTATCCACATATTGGGAAAGGCATATTCGTGCTCATTCCAATATATGAACAAATTGCAGTCAAAGAGTCAAATCGTGCTCAAGCCGACATATCTACTAAGGTAGATTTCGAAGTGTCGGTCAAAAATATGGATTTTTAGTTTTCACCATTTTTATATACTTTGACCCTTCTAGAATCAGCCTGCAAAGGTTAAATTCAAAACAAACTTCTATAAATATGATTTTATAAGTACATACCGAAGTCTAAAACAGACAAACTTTTCGAAAAAAAACGCATTTTCCTCGAAACATTATCTTTTATCACTTTTTTCGCTAAAAGTCAAAAGGTTACCGTTGGATTTTGCCAAAATTTGGCATGGAATCTCCCAATAACAGTGTCTAACCTTTTTTTGAGGCTTTTTTGGATGTTCGGAAAGGAAGCAAAGTTATTGTTGATTGAGTGACGAAAATTGATCTTTTTATCTTTTTCGTGATTTGATTTTTTTCAATATGTTTTTTCTCAAAAAGTATAACAGTTATCAAAAAAACGCTCAAACACATCCAATAGGGTGTGACATACTTCATTTATGTGAAAGATGGCTGCATTTGGTTGGTAATATTTTGACTTAAAGCGTTTTGAAAAATGTGTTGAAAATCCAATATGGCGGCCATTACCATTGCAACCGTAAAGCCGATCGAAGACAAAATTGTCTCAACTGTTTCACAAATGATACTTGTTATGTGTATGAAATATCAGCATTGTTTGTTGGAAAGTATGGATTTTGGGTCCTAGGTGCAGCACCCATCCTTAAGTAGTCAAAGGGTTAATACAGGCTATAACAGTTCATCTTTACCCAAGACACCAACAAAGACACATTTCGAATAACATTTTACAAAGGTATTATAAATATGTTCAATACAGCAATATAAGGATAACATTAAGGGTACTGCCTTTTGGTTAGAGGCATGAGAAAGAAGAGTAACAGGTAAAAGGAGAATTAATAACATCATCAACTTGGCAAAAGATCACTTGATTTCAAAATGTACATTTGGAAGATTTATATGCTAAACTAGGCAACGAGAAAATAGCTGACACTTTAGAGAATACAACACCATAAATTACAATGTTATAATATTATTCCATCAAAAGAAGCAAGAGCCTTATTTCTCTAAAAGCCAACAATAGAAGATAAAGTTTCCTCTTTTGTACCGTCAATCATATGAAATGTAATCAATTCAATTCCATCTGGTATTATTCATATACAGCACATCATCATCATCATCATTTCTCTCTCTTTCTCCCCCTCCCCCCCCCCCACCCCCCTCTTCCTATCTAATACAATATCACATATCAATCCAGGTCATGAGACATATAATAGCTTTTGCTCACCTGAAAATAAACTATCTAAAAGATCTTTTTTAACTCGCTTCATAATAGCAGGCCTAACATTAATTTGGTCACAAGACAAGAGAAGATCAGCCATAAGTTCCCACTTGGCCCGAGTTGACAGCAGTTGAAAGGCTTGATAGATGGGTAGGAGGGTCAACTTGGTGATGGAGGAACTCTCTGTGAAAATGTAAATGTCACTGCCCGACACTGCAATATCCCTGATGCCTGCGATGAAGAACATTTCAATTGCCCTTCAAGTATAATAAAAGCAAATAATAATAATAAAAAAAAAAAAAATTTTTAACATTCACATCAAATTCTAATATAAAAAACAGAGGCATGATAACATAAAACAAGCAACAATATGTCTTTCTAGAATTGATGTACAACAATTCATGCACTTATGTGTGGCCTTGTAGTCCAGTGGCTGACAGTTCGCTCAGTGTCGCTTGGGTGAGGTCTTGGGTTCAAATCCCACAGGGGGAGAGCAGTGTTCACACCAGTTGAGTCCTTGGAAAAGGCTTGTTACACACATTTTCTCACCTCCTTCAGGTGTGTAATGAGTACCTGGCCCATAACAACATTTCAACATGAAGACGATGACGACGATGTTGTAACTTGCATGAAGGATGATGGGCTGGCCATTACAATTGCTGGATGTAAATTTCACCTTAGTCGATTCATGTCCAGTTTCACACCAAAAATAAAATATTGCATTTATATAGCACTTTCCGCGAAGCCTCAAAGCGCTTTACAATACATTTATTCCCCCAGCAAGCATGCCCCCCGGGGAGCATACAGTCAAAAGCAGCAGTGGCTCAATGGTGCAACATTGGACTTGAGATCATGCGGTCATGGTTTCAATGACTGTCAGCCACTATTGTCCTTTTTCCTTAAGAAAATTTACTCCAACTGCTTCATCCTACCTCAGTGTTAAATAGGGGACATGCCTGCTGGGGGAAAAGGTATTGCAAAGCACTTCAAGGTCATTTACAATGGCAGAAAGCACTATATAAATGTAATAAAAAAATTTTCCTGGTCTTGGCTATTGCATCATGCCAATGTGGACCGTGTGTCAACTTGTTATTAGTCAACTGCAGGCTAACCTGTACAGCCACAAAGTCTGACTCCTTATGGCTTGATCAACATTCAGCATACGTTGTGATAGATAGTCTCAATCACAGGTCAATGTGCTTTGTATAATGAAGATGCTGCATTGTAGAGAGAGGTAACAAGAGGCTTGTTGGAACACTGAAACAAGCTATTCACCTGTCTTTTCAATTTAGTATCAGGTCCAAGGCAAGATTTTGTTCTGTTTCAGCAGTGGTTGGTCCCATGCCATTCCAATAAATCGGCATAAATCATATAGCAAAAAATTATGTTCCCTGGGAATCGGTCCCATTAGGTGACATCTCGATTACCGGCTTGGAATGTCATGAGGAACCATCAAACAGCTTGTACACTCCTACCAGAATGCGTCCTTAAAATGCGTCCACAGTTAACCCAAAAAGGAACAAAATGACATTGAAAAATGCCTTTGCATATTGAAATCTGAAATCATCAGAAATTCAGTTAAACCTCCACAGATCATAGACCAAGTTCTCTTTTTTTATTTCCTAAAAGATAATATCGTTCAATAATTTTCAAAAAAACTGTTGGTTTTAGTTTTGTTTTGTTTTTTGTTACTTTTGTATTGTCTTTTGTGAAATGAGGAAGTTCTCTCTAAGTAATGACTTGTAAAAATGAATTCACAAATTCACAACTTGCCTAAATTATGAGGGGACTCAGGCTGCCATTCATTCTCAACTTTCTTTCTTTCTTCATCTGTCCCCATTTCTACCTTTCGGTGTATGGGTTTGCGTACCCGCAATGATCTTCC
>JBCHJU010118541.1:0-10568 GCA_039654505.1 Plocamopherus imperialis | reverse complement strand
ATCAGTTGTATTTTAACTGTCTATTGTACTATGGTAAAGTGGAAAGAAATGTTAACCCAGCTGTTTAAGAAAACGTTTTAAATGATTGACAAGTAGCGTTGAAATTGGCAGGATTTGGTTTCTATTGTTAATTGTTTGGAGGCGATGGCATTTTGATTTTAAGATTAAGGACACTAATTTAAACCGGAGAGTCATCAATAGAGTTGAATCATTAACGACTAGCTAGATCTAAACCTCGATTCCATTATAGATAAATATACATGTACATGTGTACGTTAAAATTTGTTTGAACCATCTTGAATATTTGTTATCGTCTTTATAATTGCACTTTGTTTGAAATCATCAAAACAAAATGCCTCCCAAGCATAAAGGGGTAAATCCGCCCCTAAAAATATCTGTAAAAGTAGACGTACATTTCCTTAATGTACTATCCACGTCTGTATTTGATATCACTGACCCAAGTCAATTTCAAGAGATCGCAATCGCCCTGTTCCTGTATCAACTTTTTCATGTTTGCATAGTCGTTGAGGTTTCGTGAATACCTCATTTACATAATTTATAAAAATTAGCTTGACTCACACTCAGTCCCCGCATAGGAAGAGGTGGAAGATCACTAAAACGATGGCTGGTGAGCCCGAATAATGACAGTGCTGCTGAGGTCTCAATAAAACAGGAGTAACAGATATGATCAGTCGAGGACGTACAAAGTGGTGGGGTATTGACTTACTTGACATTAATGCATTTCCTCTAAAGAGTCATCCAGCATTTCCACCTGGGATTTTTGAATATATGGGTGCTGTAATGTGCCTCCATTCCATTCTGTTTTGTGTCAAATTGCGTATGTATTCTATATTTGAGGTCTTGTAGCATTTTGAACTGAAGCTAGACCGTTTATAAAATTTAGTCTGATGGTTGTCGCGAGTATTGTTTTATTTCTTTCTCTTGTCTTTGCCTCATGATCTTTGAATTAATTGATTACGGCTTTCTTGCTCGGTGTGTTTTTTATTTTGCCAGAGGATATGTCCAAAATGGCGCCACCTGTTTAATAACAGGGTGAAGGATAGTGGTGTTTCATTTGTTTTCTTGTAGAGAAATTTGTTTGATAGTATTGTTGGATATCGTGTATACATGTATTCAGAAAAATTCTCAGCTGTTGTCTGTGGAAAGTGTCTAATCTATGCTATTTTCTCTCGTGAGTACCCATGTTCGAGGTTAATAGAGAAGAACATATTTTACGATCGCACCTGTTGAGATTCAAACTTATGTTTTGTTTAATTTTGTCACCTCTGATTAAAATAGATGATAGTCTGTACAAAGCTGCATGGGCAACTAACTTTATTTTGTGTAAAATATCCTCTTTGTTCCCCAAAAGTGATCCTACTTCTCCAACTTTTTTCCAATGTTCGTCGTCACTTCTTTTGATGCGGTATTCTGTTTAGACTATGTCCATCCATCCCCCGTCAGCCCTCTCCATCTTATCCTGTCTCTTGCTGTCCTGAACCAGGTTGGTCCAAAGTATTCTACCTTCTAGGTTGTCTGCCTCCTGATCTTTTAATATTTCTTTGAAACCAATCAGTTGATCTCTTCCTCCATCTGTTGTCGTTGATTCTGGCCGTGTGACCGGGCCATTTTGTTTTTGTTTTGCTTTGTATTTGTTACGTACTGAACTACATCTATGACTCGTGTTCTTCTTCTCATTTCTGTAAATATCAGTCCATTAGTTTGATCCCCAGCATTTTCATCTCCATTGCTCTTTGGGCAGTTCTTAGCCTTTTAATTTTGTCGTTCTTGATGTTCCATGCATGGAATCCAAATGTTTATATGGGCAGGGTGCGGTATGGTAATATAGTTATGACAGTTTTGACCTTGACCTGCAGCATTGACACAATCAAATGGTGCGGCTTTGTCATTTTGGCCGCCTCGCCGATCTTCTGTGACTCACGATAAGAGCTCTGTCTAGCGCTAAGCTGCTAATGTGTTCATGGCGTTCTGTTGATTGATGTCCCGCTATATTATTTGGAAGACTCGAGGTCATCCAATGATTGTAGTTCCGTTGTATTTGAAAGACTCAAGGTCAGCAATCTATGGAATGAAGTCCCGTGACATTTGGAAAATTCAAGGTCATTAATAGATTGAAGTTTCGTTATATTTGGAAGACTCAAGGTCATCAATGGATTGAAAGTCCGTTACATTTTGAGGACGAGACAGATTTGATCTCTGTGGTGATCACAATATATTAAAGTTGATATTGGTCTTCTGCTAAATATTTTGCACATATTTTATGTGAAAAAAGATCGCTTTATTATGTTTTCAGGTATGTCTTGGCGTATTCTAGAGATATGTCCAAAAATAAAGAGCCACAGAGCTTCTAGAATTTGGCCTATTTGTGGCTTTTCATAGCGCTTCTGGTACATGTTATTATATAATATTTGTTTCTGGTATATATTATATTATATAATATTAAAACTTGTATTGTTATATATACACATACATTAAATTTACATAGATTTATTATTATAACAGAGCGTCTGATGTAGAGAAATATTCCTGGTCTTTTTCTGTGGAATGCGTTCGAAGTTACCTTTCCTCATTTTGTATAATAGTCCAGATACCACACCGTTAACGGTTGTGTAGCAAGATAAAATACCAATTTACTTTCCCTTTTTTCTTAGGAATCCAGCCGAGGCAGGCCTTTCCTCCCTATATCGATGAATCTTTAATTTACCACTCAAGACAACAGCAGCAGCCTAAACACGGATACACAAACCAAACCCACCGTCTCGTCAGCAATGCCAGGAAAGTGTCATCGCCCGGTGTTTGGTTGAGAGAGTCGGTCAATGGTGGCGGCCCAGACTGTAGGAACCAAGGCACGATGCCGGGGGCTGAAGCTGGGGCTGTATGTTCAAGACCATTGACTCTTCTACCTGTTGCAGCTGATGCCCAACTACGATAAAGCCACGTTTAACTCCCTCCCCCCCCCCCGCACTCCTCCAGGGATATACTGGATATATAGCGGGTGGTGTCAGAACTGAGGGGTTCGGGGGGGGGGGGGGGGTGAATGCGACTATGAACGTGACGATAGAAAATTTTTTTCTCCTATTGTTAGTATTTGAGGAGAGAGTACGAAGTGTGTGTGTATGTGTGCATGTGTGTGTATGTATGTGTATGTGTGTGCATGTGTGTATGTGTGTATGTGTGCATGTGTGTATGTGGGTGGGCGGGGATGGGCGTGTACATTTGTGTGTATGTGTGTGTTTGAATGCGTGTAAATGTGTGTGTATGTGTTTGAGTGTAAGCGAGTGGCGATCGATGGCTTTAAGCCCGTCAGGGTATTCCTGACCACGTCTGACCGTCCGTTGATACTATTAAAGCCCACTCCGATAACCATGGCCATGGGTCCTGGACAAACCACCCATCTTCCTGGTAGTTAAACTAAATGACCATTGTAAACAGGCCAAGCACTCTAAGGTCTCGTCTTAGCTCTCTACTCCACGTCAGTCCTTTACAATAAGAATAAGATGAAAAGTCCGAACGTACTCGATTCTAAAATAATTACACGTACACGCATGGCGGACAGACAGTCAGACAGCAACACTGTGGGTCGTTAATTAAATCTTTTCTGTCTCGCCTTTTGTGTTTAAAACAAATAAAATGTAGCAGATGTTGTTATGACGTTTTCCATAGACTGGTATACATAATGTTATAATAGTATGAATGTGATGTTTTTTCCCATTGTCCCTGGTCTAAGGTATCGTATTCGCTCTTAACTCCCCATCAGTCCTTTACAAAAGAGCGAAGGAAAAGTCCGAACGTACTCGATTCTAAATACATGTACACGCATAGCAGACAGACTGTCAAACAGTAACACTTTTGTTCGTTAATCTAATTATCTTTTCGGGCTCCGCTTTTGTGTTTAAGACAAATTAAATGTAAAAGATGTTCGGTTTTTATGACATGTTATTTAGATTTGGACACATAATATTATAATATGCGATGGTTTTTTTCTTCGCATTGTCCCTTGTTTAAGGTATTGTATTAGCTCTCTACTTCTCGTCAGTCGTTACAATAAGAGTAAAGTAAAAGTCCGAACGAACTCGAATCTAAATAAATGTACACGCAAAGCATACATACAGACAGTATCTATTACTGTTGGTCGTTGATTAAATCTTTTGGGGCCAGGCGTATGTGCTTAAGACATTTTAAATGTAACAGATGTTGGGGTTTTTATGACATGTTTTTCATAGACTGGTATACATAATGTTATTATGATAATGTGCAATGGGTTTTCCCCCCTTGCCCCTGAGTTAAGACGATAAACTAGGACGCCCCATGTACCTTTGCCTATGTAAAGAAATACAATAGAAGTAGGTAGCCACAGCGAAGTAGACGATGGGTAAGCATGGGTAACTACTGCGTAGTACGTGGTGAGTAAGGACTGCCCTCCCGACAGCGTAGTGGGCATTGGGATATTTTAGTTTAGGGATAAGGTTAGGGACAGGGTTAGGGATAGGGTTAGGGATAGGGATGGAGTTGGTGATGGGGTTGGGGAAATAGGAATTAAAACAAAACGTGCCCCTCTGTAGGAAAGGCACTCGTTAAATACAACGTAACGCGTTGTGTCTACCGCAGGGAAAAAATCAAACAAATCATCCCCCTCCCCCAAACCGTCAAAAACGAACAAAAAAAAAAAAAAACGCAATAAAAATACATGTATTAATAATACAGTAAATAAAAAAAAACAAAAACAAAAAAACAAAAACAAACGACAAACACAACAAAAACCATAAAGCAAACAACAAAAACAAAAATACAAACAAACAATAGCAATCTCCGGTAATTAAAATCGAAAAGAGCGGGCCATATCGGCTGTCATCGTGGCCAAATTCATTTTCTCTAGCAAAGTGTTTCGTCCTGCTTCATACACCCCTGCACAATCAGACCTTTTGGCCTGTTCATTACTCTAACTTTTAGAAGAGGCACGAGGTGAGAGAGGAGTTGAGTGTGGCTGGGCATCCATATTTCTCCTGGAAATCGGGTCCTAGCGACTGCCATATTATTATAATAATATTGGAACAAGACGATTGATAAGACATTTAGTGATAATTAGACCTCTTGGCCGGTTCATTACTCTAACTCCTAGAAAAGGCACGAGGTGAGAGAGGACTTGAGTGTGGCTGGGCATCCATATTTCTATTGGAATACGTGTCATATAATATATAACGTGCCATATAATAATATTATTGCAACAAGACGATTGATAGGCATTTAATGGTAATGACCATTGTATTTGGAAATACCAACACTATTAGCATAAACGCTACCATCACCATCACCACCACTACCAGCAGCAGCACCAGCTGTTGTACGGCATCTAGACTTCAATATTTCCAATCTTAACTCTTCGTGGCCCATGAGCCGAATCATCTGCATGCGTACGATTTTACTCTTTGAATATAAGTTGAGAAAGCACTTGGTGCTCACCTCGATGTACGGGGCAAATTGCGTGTGGTCAGAGTCAAGCCATGCTCACGACGTGCAGTCAAAGAGTTAAATGGTACTTAGGCCGATCTGCTCATGGTCACGAAAGAGTTAACGTCAAGTGTAGATTTATTGGTATGGTTGTCTGCAGGAACTAGCATTTGGCTTTTTTCCCACAATGGCGGTGGTACGTAAGATACAAACGACCAAAAGACCAAAGACCAAAGACCAAAGACCATCACTCACTCACTCACTCATCCTTTGATTTTCGTCGTCTGGGGAACCTGAGTGCAGAAGAAATTGACAGCCTTCGCCATGCCTGTCTATCGTGTGCTGTTCTTTGGACTTCATCTGTTGTCATTTCGGTCCATTCCTTGATGTTGTCGGACCAGCTCTTTCTCTGTTGTCCTTCTTTGTTTTTTACTGTTGCCTTCGACAGTCCCTTGAATTGTGGTTTTAAGTAGGCTGTTGTGACGGATGTTATGTCCATACCACGATAGCTTTCTTCTTTTAACTGTGGCCAGCAGATGTTCTTGTGGTCCCGCGGCTTCTTCAATTTGTTTCCACACGTTTAGGTTGGTTTCTTGTTCTTTATACGAAATTCTGAGGATTTTTCGGAAACATTTCTTTTCAAAGCCCTGTATTTTCTTCTCATTTCTGGCATTCAAAGTCCAAGCCTCACAACCATAGAGAAATATGGAGGTAACCAGGGATTTGTACAGATTTACTTTGATTTTAAGGTCAATTTTGCTTTTCCATGCTACAACACTACTTCAATCAGTCAGGTAAGGCTGAAAGTGAAAGGCCTGGAGGCCATGGAATATAATCAAGTACCGGTGGCACCTCATTATGCCTACAGAAGTAATAAGCAGTAAGTAGCAAGCAGGATAAATTGGACGATACCAAGCAGTTGCCCGTAGGGGGACACCTTTGAGTGGAGTCTTATTAATAATTATTACAATTCCTGACCAAGTCCTGACACTGTCTATGTGTGTGTGTGTGTGTGTGTGTGTGTGTGTGTGTGTATGTGTGTGTGTCTATGTGTGTAGGGGGGTGTGAGAGAAAGAGAGAGAGACAGGGGGGGGGGAGAGAAACAGACAGACAGACAGGCAGACAGGCAGACAGATGAGACACAGAGACAGAGACAAACGGACAGATTACGAGGGGTGGGTTGGAATGTGGCGGCGGAGAGGGAGTGGGGTTGGGGTTAAAGTCAGGACTGGGGTTTTTTTTTTCGTTTTGTTTTGTTTATTTTGTGTGTATGAAAAAAAGGGTGGGGGTTTAGAGGGGAGTAGTTTTTTTTATCTTGTTTTGCTTTTGTTGTTCTCGTTTTGTTCTGATTTTTGTTTGGGTCTTTTTGCTGCTGCTGTTTTTTTTTTTTGTTTGTTTGTTGTTATTGTTGTTGTTGTTGCTGTTTTGTTTTGTCTTGTTTGTTTTGTTTGTTTGTTTGTTGTTGTTTTTTGGGGGGAGGGGGTTGTTGTTGCAGCTGTTATTGTTGCTGTTGTTGTTGTTGTTGCTGTTGTTGTTGTTGTTGTTGTTGCTGCTGCTGTTGTTGTTGCTGCTGTTGTTGTTGATGTTGTTATTTTTTATGTTGCTGTTTTAAATAAGTCCTAAAGTTATCATACACTTATTTTTTAATTCTTTTTTTAAGGGGGGGGGGGATATTGAGGTTGTGAGTGGGGTGATGGCGAAGGGGGAGAGGGGGGGAGTTGTTTTGTATTGACTGAGGATACAGGTATCTCATTACGCCTCTAATACGCCCCGCCGTTTGTTGTGGGGGTTTTCCGACCGGACCGGAAATGAATCCTTCTTCCGTGGGCAATCAACATTATACTGATATCGAGCCTTAAGCTTGCCCTCTAGCTATAATTCGTTTCCAATTTCATCATAAAATGTGAATCCAAAATAATTTGTTATGAAGAGCCTCGTTTAAGGACAGGTAATGATCAGTGAAATGATAACAATCAACCTGAACAAACCACGGTTTTCTGGACAGTGAATTCTGCAGTGAATTAAAAAGTGAAAATGAGTACCATCGGAAGGAGACGAACAATAAATTGAGAGGTACCATGTGCCTTTGCGCATGCAAAAGAAGCCCCGGTGATTGAAATCGAAAGGAACAGGCCATATCGGCTGTCACCCTAGGAAATTCGATCCTACCAAAGTACTTGTAGCCATTTCGGTATCATATTACTATAACCCTACAATATCTTGTATCTCAGACTTATTTGGCAAGTTAATCACTCTGAATTGCAGTAGAAGAGGCAAAGATCAGAGAGGAATGGAGTGTGGCTTAGCACCCATATTCTCCTCAGAATACTCCTAAATACTAGTCCAGGCGCAGCAATAACAACTCTGGCGCAAAAGATCATTCCTAAAAGTAGAACAAAAGAAAAAAAAAAACATTGCCTATCCGAATTTCAACACGACTTTCTGATTCAGTAATCTTGCATGTTGTGTATTAAATTTTGGGTCATGGGAGACGATAACATAGTCTACTGACTCATGATCTAATTTCTATTTCTCTCTTCAGTGAGCCCCATTCTTTGTCTTCAGAATAGCTGACATACTCAGATAGCTGGGTATTCTTGCCTAGACGCCTAAAATACTTTATATTGGTCGGGAGTTTATTCCTCAATTTGAATGTATTGGGGAAGTATGAATATATACTATATATAATTGGAGACTTGGAAAATATGTCATTGCGAAAGGCTTCTAAACCACTGAACATTCAGATTTCAAATGTTATGTGCTGCATCATAAGGGTTTATAGAGTGCACAGTTTTCAATAGAACTCTGAAGTCTCTGTACTTTTTGTTTTAGAAACATTTCAATTTCCCAGTGTTCACTAGGCTCATTGACCTGCTCCAGGTTTAACTAGCCACACCATTTGGCAAGGGAGGAAATCAAAACAAAAAAAAATTATGTTTTTACAAACCCGTGCAAGGCCGGGTGCCCAGCTAGTATGTAATAAATGGCTATCTACATTGATACATAGTGGGTGGAGTGGCACAGTGGTTAGTGCGCTCGCCTCTCAAGCAGAAGATCCCGAGTTCGATCCCCATTCGTGCCGGGATTTTTTCTGCCTCCGCAGTCGGGGACAGGAACTCGCCACCCTACCACATAACGCCAATCCCACCCTACCACATAACGCCGATCCCACCCTACCACATAACGCCGATCCCACCCTACCACATAACGCCGATCCCACCCTACCACATAACGCCGATGGCGCAGGATGAGTGTCCCACCAACATGACACTTCCCCAACGTCTGTATCACACACTGGACGAAACTTTACTTCTTTTTTTTTTACATTGATGAAGGCAGAGTGATTCTTTTTTAGCGCCAGAGCTTGTGTGACCTTTTTCATATATTGAACTCCTCTAACGGCAATATTGCTTGTCCGGTGATTGCTGTGAAATGTCGAAGACGAGTGTAAAACGTAAAACATGCAGATGTTGCAGTTTCGTTATAAAATAGATTGGATGCGACAACTTAGAGTAAGATTTGATAACATAAGATTAAAAAGAAATGAATTTGATTTGTCCATAGGGATGGGAAAATTATTCACATTGATGAAACATGTAAGAAAGTAGATTAATGACATGGAGTTATAAAAACTTGGTAAACAGCCATTGCACGCAAGGCATGGTAATTAAGAAGACGTTTTTATATTCATTTCTGCACAAACTCTCTCGTATCACACGCGCACGTAGACAGCTCTTTAAATAAAAAGGGAATAATAAGGAAATGGAAAAAACCGTGCGTGAAATGATTTGAAATAATGATGCATTACCAGCAGGAACGCAGTATAATTAGATCCGGCATAATAGATCTAGGCAATGTCAACAAGCCACAAAGAGAAAGATTGCTGACACAGAAAGAAGACTTTCGGTTTATCAGAAAAATTAGAACATTTTTTCGATTCCATTTACAGATTGATCACACGACAACAGCATCGATTCGTCTTACAGAGAAAGTCAATTTGTTTTCGTTTATTTGTATAACCACTCCAAAGTAACACCAATCACCTACAGGATTAAAGAACAGAGATGGAAAATTCGAGGCCATATATTAATAAGAGAAAGCACAGCTCCAGCTCAAACAGCAATGGTAGAACATTTCAAAAACGGTACAAAAAACAAAGGACTCACCGCACCACAACATCTCTACCAACAATACTCAACAAAAATTTAGAAAAATTTGCCAGCTAGGAAGAAACGCCACCAACAAATCAGCAAAGTCCACCATTACCTGCACAATTAAAGTCAACTCAAGATCCCTCGCACAGGACAGAGATGCATGGGGGCGTATAACGACACAGATGCAGAGGACCGATGAATAATGTCACTGCATGAGTTGGAGCGTGGTTTAGCAAGCATCTTGGGAGTGTGTCGCCAGATACCATCATCATCATCTTCTTATAAAACACAAATTGCTATAGGCGCTTTGCAACTTACAGAACTCCCTGAGGAGCAGCTTACAGAGGGGTAGGCACTTGACGGAGCTTTGAATTTGGAGTAATCGCCACGATATTCATGCAGTAGATGTAATTGTTTTTCAGTATCCTACCCTTGGATTATTTGTGTCTGGGGACTTAACCCAATAACTACTTCAAGTCGAATCTTCGGCTTGAGCACGATTTAACTCTTGCACTACTGCAAAGTGTCCATACATCGCGCTGAGCACTATTTAACGCTTTAACCACAATCTGCTGGCCCAAATTTGGGAATGAGCACGAACTGCCTTCATTCCAACTTACAGTCAAAGAGTTAAATCGTGTTCATACGATATAATATATATCGACTTTCAGTTAAGTAGTCAAAGAGTCAATGGACCATTTCCATTAATTAGGAAATCAGAAAAATCAAAGTGTAAGAAAAAAACCCAAGGAAATATAAACATTATGACCTAAAACCCTGAAAAATAGATGAAGACATGAAGTTACATCGTGGTATTCCTAAACTTGCTTAACAGCGTTGACTTTGGCTTTTTTCATGCGTTCTTTGTTATCTTAGAGAGAGAGAGAGAGAGAGAGAGAGAGAGAGAGAGAGAGAGAGAGAGAGAGAGAGAGAGAGAGAGAGAGA
>JBCHJU010118430.1:0-10569 GCA_039654505.1 Plocamopherus imperialis | reverse complement strand
AACCGCTGAATGGTTTAACAGATTAACAAAGGGTGAAGGTGTTGTATTGTACTGTGTGAGTAGCTTTGAGAAATGATTGAGTAATGCTAGATCTAGAGAGTGTGCAAGGGACGCCCGCAGGTAAAGCCGCAAAGCATACCATGTCCTACCACCAAGTTGGCTTCACAAAGAAAAGATCTAAATTGTAGGATGGCATGATGTAAGTGTAAGCCCCAGGCAAGACTCGCAAGGCAGTTGCGCAACTTTGAGTTGGGCCATAGTTATCGAAATGGACTGGTCCGTTATTTCAGTCGTAAATAAGAAGGAAATAAAGATGTCGGGCAAGAAAATGGGTTCATTACAGCCGTCGGTTCGTTATTGCGGGTTCGCTACATGTGTTAAGATTTTATTGACACAAAGAGGGAAAAAAAAACGGGCAACGAAATTGGTTTTTTATTTCCATCAATTCGTTTTAAGCGTGTTCTTTATATGTGTGCTCCACTGTAACTCTATAAAAGAAAAAAACAAAGGAAGTTCTCAAAAGAATTGGAGTTTTTCTTGAAACTCTCGAGCTTCTGTGAAATTGCTTTTTGTTTTGTTTTTTGAAGTAATGAAAATTGTTTCATTAAAGCATTAAAGTTAAAGAAATATATGTGGATGAGGTGGCAAATTCAATAGAGCATTCATTGGTTTGTTGTTGTTTTTTCTAGTTTGTTAGATGCAATCATAAGAAGTGTATACTTTTATCCCTGAAGGTTCCATGTTTGAATTTTCTCTTACAGGATTCCTTGAAAGTCATACCAGAGGCCTTGGTGGATAAGTCAGTCTCTGGTGCAAAGGTCTTCGATAAATTCCAGTTTGAGAGGAATGGTTATTTCTCTGTTGATCCAGACACAACGTCTGATAAGGTAATTTAGTGTTAACGCTCCATTTTCAGTTATTCTAGTATTTTGTCTGCATTTTCTCTATACTTCTTCCTTTGTATAGTTTATAAAGGGATACTTTTTACACACTATGAGTGGACAGTCAATGTATCACTTTGAAATGGAGTGGATTCATTTAACCAAACTTCAGAATCGAATACAGTGGAGCTCGGTTATGACGAGAATCCTCGTTCCAAGCAAAAAGTCTCATTATTCCCGATCTCCGAAAACAATTTATTCTAGTATGATTTAGTATGATATACACTACTGACGACACTGGCTAAGTTCACGCCGAACTTCACTGTGGCTTGGCTTCACTTTGGCTAAGTGCATACTCATATTTCTCCACAAGAAGCATAATGTCATTGATAGTAAATAGTAGGCCTCGTAAAGACAAAGCACGCCTTTCATGACACCCGAGTACTGGCCGTGCGATTCCATACCTGTGCGAATGTGATCAAAGCCAATGTAACAAAGAGGACGCAAACCATGTTTCACACCAAAGTACCACAAAAACCAAGACTTCCTTCACTCGGCTAGTTTTCCTGACGGCCATTCACATAATCGTATGGCAGTAACATGAGTCCAGGGAGGCAGTGTAGATCTAGAGCCCAGATGGCCCTCATTTACGTAGTCATTTCAGTGTAATGAGGCCATAAAATCATAAAGTGAAAGTGAAGACAGAATCTGCCCTCAATCCCCCTCCCAATCCCCTCTGTAGCTCTCCCTCTCTCTCTGTCTTTGATTGGTTGGTCAGCTGTATTTTAATTTTATTGACATACAAGAACTTTCAAGACTGGGCGGGGCCTTGTGGTCCCCGTATTATAGTGAATGGCACGGTGTCACTAAGAGCTCGCTTGTTAAAATTATGGGAAACAACTCAAATAACTCCATCCATAGGGTAAAATCGGGTGATATGTCGGACGCCACCTATGTGCACGCTTTGGGCAAATGCGCGCTCAAGCTTGCTCCTAACCACCGCGAACCTAGCCGGAGTCTACTGGACTAATATTATTCATTGCTGTAGAAATAAGTGGGCCTATTGTAAGGCACACATATACACACATTATGGCACTTAGTGTGTTATTTGGTTAGGCCTACCGGGTACTTTGTCTCATGCTACGGGCTTTATCGTGAATGTGTGTTGGGATGTGTGTGTGGATGAATGTGTCTGTTAGTTGAAAATTATAAATTTTTATCTCAGATTAGTCAGATAACCATTTTTTATTTCTCGTTATTACCGGTCCTTGGGTTGCTTGGTGTCGTTAAAACAAATCTTATCCCATAGAGAAATTCGTTATTTCCGATGCCTGAAACACCACTGTAAAATCTCTTCTGTAAATTTTTTTTTTTTAATACCTTATTTATTTCTCTATTTTTCAGTTGGTCTTCAACAGGACGGTCACACTGAGAGAGGATCCTTCTAAGAAATCATAAATACATCATTTGTTTGAGAGCCACGCAATTCATTGATTTGTTCCCTCTGTTTTTGTTGTTTCATTGTGTCTTTGTGCATTTGCTTGTGGTTATGTGTAAGATTTTTTTTTTTTTCCCCTCCCTTCCATATAATGGGTATTTGAACATGCCTCTCTGAAATTTATGAATCTCTTAAAAGGAAGAGAAAGGCCCGAGGGGCAGCGGGGTTGGCTTGTGAGAATTTTAAGTTTTTTTAATTTTCAAGCAGCTAGTAGTACATGCAATTACAGTAGCTTCATTGTTTGTGTGGATATAAATCAATGTGCCTTACTACCTGTCTTTGGTGGATTATAAGGAAAATCACAGTTCATGCACATTATGAGTGTTGCTTATAATTACTTTCTTGCAGTTTTACTTTTGAGAGAATCACAGATATAGCAGGGAAACATCAAAGCCCTGTCTTATTAGTTGTAAGTTGTAGTAGCAAGAACCAGGACTGTAGGAGGATGCAAATAATGGCCATCGATGTAGCACTGGCTTCTTTAGTGGAACTCTTTGGGATGATAGTGATTTCTTGATTTCATGACTCACTGGTTTACTTTACATATTCATTCACTAGAATATTTTAAACTTTTCTCTGTAATTATAAAATTCAATTTATACAATTTTTTAGTTTTGCTTTGCTTTTATCATTATCACATGTACATGTGGTTATGAGAATGCAGTCACAGAGAGTGTTAATGAGTTGCCATCCTGCTACACTTGTACCCAGTAAAAAAAAAAATAATCAAAGCTTCATCTTACGACAATCTTTACCAATTTGTATCCATCTATTTTCATAAGAGTTATGAAGAGTCATGTCATATTGAGTTATAAGATTCTTACAGTTATGTTATAAGTATAAGCAAAATAGTTGTTTGTTTATTTTTTAATTATGCCTTGTTGAAGTGGGTGTACAATGTACATCCATCTGATTATATACTCGAGAATGAGATTTTGGATTATTGTATAAGTAATTATATTATAGATTGCAATGACAAAGACGAAGATGAGATGGGTAGACTGTAGATCTACTTGTACACATACAGACATTGGAATGGTTGCGGATGCTCCCCCCTGTTGACTTCTTTTTAATACAGTACAACTCCAATTCAACGAACTCGGACTGAACAAACACCCTAGATTCAACAAAAAGGCAAACACCCGTTTCTATTTCTTCATTGATTTTAGTAAAATGTCATTTATCCAGCGAACTGATCTCCAACCCAACCTTGGTTCCAACGAACCCAAACATTCATCTGTAGAGGACCGTCTATGAGAAATATCTCAAATGGCCGGGTCTGGCTGACCAAAAAACAACAAAGACCTTTGATTAATAGGCCTTCACATCTTTAACAGACGTTGGTAACCTGAATGGGGTGGCATGCATGATGCAATGTCTGCCCACCTCTCTTTTGTACCAAATGTCAGACTTTGGTTATTTCCCTTGAAATCTGTACGTTCTTGCCTTCAACGAACCACGGATCCAACGAATGTTTTAGAATATTCCGTCTGGTTAGCTGAAATCAAGTTTTACTGTATGTTCAAATGAAAATAGGTCAGCAGATGTCTTTTCATGATTGTCTTATTTGGTGAATGTTGTCAATAGAGGTGAATGCAGCCGTTGCACACAAATTGTGATTTGGTTTTGGTGCCTACAGAGCTGCCAATATGTTTCTTTCTTACCTGTTAAGCCAATTTTTTGGCTCTTGAGTGAATAAATACATTGTAGTTAGAAAAAATAGCTGTCTTCTTAGTAATGTTAGTGTTACTACAGGTATTGTAAGGATAAGAATCAGGAAGTTCCTTCAGATAAGGCAAACATGCTCAGGCCTTTTCATCCTAACCACATCCTTGGATTAATATTTCTTTCTTTTCTTTTTTTTTTTTTTTTTTTTCCTTTTAAAATTTTTTTGTTTTGCTTTTGCTTTTTTGTGGATAGCATAGCTATATATAGATACTACACAAATGCGTGATAATCTTTAAAACAAAACATCTCTAAATGCCAGAGCAACATGATGTAAAATGTATTATTTGCATTGATTGGCTAGAAACTAGAGATGGCCACCTTTTGCTTTCATTCTGATTTGCTTGCTTATTCAAAAAAAATAATAGTAATAGAAGAGCTTCTTTTGTTGATTTTAAGATAGAAAAACTGATGTGTGATTAAGATTTGTTGGTTTGAGAAAATAAAATAAATTTCATCCTCTGTTATATGATATTAAACATGTTTCCATGCTAACCCATTACAAAGTTCGTTTCCTTGTATTCTTTTTTGGTTGAGTTTTCAACTTTGGTTGTCTTAAAGTTTTTTTTTTATTGAATTGTAGTTTTTTTTAGCTTTAGCAAGGTCAGTGAGGTCACACGCAGAAGTCTTCTAGGGGCCTAGAAGTTTGGCATCCTAGCCTTTTTACCTAATCTCCCCACCATGCTTACCCCCTCAACTCGCTTCTTCTTCTCCCCCTCCTCTCTCCGTCTCTCTCTCTCTCTTATTCTACTCTAGGTCATGTTTATACAAAAAAAAAAAAGACAAAAAAATACAATGTAGACGGCTCTTGGCTAACTTCCGGCCTCCCGGCTTTAAATGTCGGCTCGGGTTAGTTTAATATTTTTATTTTCCGCAATTTAGTGGGCTAGGCTGTTTGAAAACAAAAATGATGCAACAAACCAAAGTTCCGCGGTCGCACTGCGGTTGATCCATTTTCTGCAATCGCGCCGCGATTGAAGGGCCCGCGGAAAGTTGCACATTACATTTACATTAAGGATAAGTGAAATGAGTGTGATTGTTCTTTTACAATCGTACACGTGTTTGTTTCTGATGGAGCAATGATAGAAAGAGAAAGACAGGTAGATAGATAAAGAGAGAGAGAAAGGGTCCTTTAGAGTACAGTCCATTCATCGACAAATTGTCCGTTATTGAAAGAACGACCGAAATTCAACCAACTTTCGTGAAAACTGAGCATGTAAACGAGAAAACTGGTATCGATGGGTTCTCAGTCCACGTACTTGATATTTAGCAATACTAGATATTTTCCTGCAGGCCAACTGATGGGTGAACAATGAGTGACGATGAAGTCATCCTGTTGGGACTGGATGGGCCTTGGTGGGGGTGGTTGGCTAGCTCAGGCGGGCCATTTTCCCCTGACCATAACATAATAATAATCTTTATTGTCCCAGAGGGAAAATTGTTTTCGTGGTTGACAGAAATCATTGAACAAACATAGGTATCAAAGTATTTAAAAAGAAGTAAGATAGAGTATCACATCCAGCTTATTTACATTATGTGTACTTATTTAAAACATTTATCAAAATATATTTGAGAGGGGTAAAAACTTTATATTGTAAAATAATACATGTATATGAAGTATAATATAATATATAAAATATTATTATATATGTGTATGAAGCGTTAATAAGTTTATATAGCTTGTACATTAATGAATAGAATAATGCATAGAATAATTAAAATAATAATAACAGTAATAATAATAATATTAATAATAATGATAATAATGGTGACCTTGAATTTAGAGCATTGAAGCAGGTGAGGGCAAATTTGTAATCAATCATCTACATTGTACAAATAACCAATTTTCTTCGCATGGCTTTAGTTGGAGTTCTATCCAACAATCAATCCTAATACCGTTGTTTCAATCCTAATACCATTCTAGCTGCTCTGTTTTGAAATCTCTGCAAGTTATTGATGTTCGCTTCAGGTAGACCGGCAAGAACTGATTTACAATAATCTAGTCGAGATAATAAAATAAATTGGATGCTTCTGTCAAATTCGAAAAAAAGAAGATACCGCTTAATCTGAGACATTGTTCGGAGCTCAAAATTCACGGCTTCAACCGTGTTGTAATTGATTCTCCATTGCCAAGCAATTACCTCAAGCAATTATCTGAAACATGTTCCTCACCGTCTTTCTGGCAGCAATGTCGTTGTTACCAACAGATTATAGACGAAAAAGACATTGTCAACTGTCCATGACAAGGTCTCTCCAAAGTGTCCTCTAACGAAAATTACTTAGTCCTTTATAAAACACAAAAATACTCAGGAAAGACGTCCCCTTAATTTTAAATTAGAAAATTTAGAAGATTATAATGCTCTTTTCACACTGCAGTAACTGCAGATGGCCCTGGCGAAAGCTAATTCCATCCGTACCTGGACAAGATAAAATTATTCACTATCAATTTCTATCTAATCTACCTGTTCCATGTAAAAAAAATCCTTCCCGATATTTTCAATCATCACTGGATTTCCTGTCAAATCCCAGTTTCCTGGAAAAAAGTCTCCATCATTCCTATCCCTAAAACAGGCAAAGATCATACTGATCCTTCGAATTATAGACCTATAGCTCTCACTAGTTGCCTTTGTAAGATCATTGAACTGATGTTCAACGATCATCTAGTTTGGGTCTTAGAAACCCAAAATAGTGTAGTTTTCGAAAAATCATAGCACCGCCGACCATTTGGTTCCTCTCGAAAATTGTATTTGCGAGGCTTTCGCACGCAAAAGACAAGTTCTTGCCATCTTTTTTCACCTTGAAAAACTTACGACACAACCAGGAGACATGGAATCCTCACAGATCTCCATGATCTCGACTGTCGAGGCAGACTGCCACTCTTCATCAAAGATTTCCTTTCCGATCGAAATTCTCAAGTTAAAATTAATCAGGTCCTTTCGAACCTTTTCTGTCAGAAGCCGGTGTCCCCCAGGGAAGTATTCTTTGATCTATTCTGTTTAAGCAGAACCCAACAAAATTGTCAAATCTGTAACGGAAAATGTCAACATTTCTCTTTATCTGGATGACTTTGCAATTTATATCGAAGGCAAATACTTACCCCATTTGAAAAGATGTATGCAACTTTTGTGGACCAAGCCCAACAATGGGTCACATAAAATGGTTTCGAATTCTCCACCGAAGAAACTGTACGTGTTCATTTTCATAGACAAAGAAGCCTTCACAGAACCTACCATCATATTAAATTAAATCAAAGTCTCTCCCACAACCACATTTTTTGGATTGACTTTCGACAATAGACTCACTTTTACCCCACATATTAAGGAATTAAGTTTGCGTCGTCAAAAGGCCTCCTCCGAGTAGTGGGCCATACGGACTGGGGTGCGGACAAAACAACTCTTCTTCGTTTGGACAGCACTATGATCCGAGCCAAACTTCATTATGGCAGCATCGTTTACGGTTCTGCACATAATTACGCTCACAGACTTCTTGACACAATACATCATCAAGGTTTTTTTGGATCGCACTTGGAGCTTTCAGAACATCACAAGTAAAGAGTTTATACGATGAGGCCAACGGACCTTCAGTGGTCCACAGGCGTATTAAAATCTCCATTAATTATCTCTTGGAAGTTGAAATCTCTCCCCAAAAATCCAGCTTATAAGTGTGTTTTCAAAGGCTCATCAGCCGAAATTTTTGAAACATCCGCCCCCCCCCCACCCTTTCTGTGTAAGAACCCTCCACAATGTCTCTCAGTCAGACATTCGTCTATCAGACTGGACTATAACTCAAACAAACAAAAAGTTACCAACAGACACTGTCGGCAAAGATGTGGACTTTGCCCTTTGCTTCGTCTCACACATTAATATATATATTTTTGGTGTTGATTAAATGTTAACTTATTTTCCTTCATCCATGATCTAACAGAATTGCAACATTCCTCAAATTCTTATACAGCAGGGGAAAGAAGCTACGTATAGCTGAGTATCATTATCATACATGTGATAGCTTAATGAATGTGATCTAATGACCTCAGCCAGGGGCATAGTGTAAAGTGTTTATAACGCAGGACCAAGAACTAAATTCTGTGGAACACCATAAATCAAGGGTTTAATTGATTAGAATATGCCATTAATTTCAACTATTTCAGTTTTGTCAGATCAATAAGAGTTGAACCAATGCCAAAGTGAGTGGTGGGTCTATGACGGGGAATAGATTGCCTCATTCCTCTTTCGATATTCAGAGGCTCAGACAAATCATTATCAACTCCTCTTCTGGTGAATCGTTGCCAGTATAGAGATGTGCTATAATGGCAATATCATTAGCATCTATGTCAGCCGCTTGTAAGTATTTTATTAATTCAAGGTGTTCCACACAATTGAATGCCTTGGAGAAGTCGATAGAACAAGTATAATATATCCTTTGCATGTCGACATGTTTCCCCACTGGGAGTCGGACATTGAAAATTCCCCCTTTTAGAGGACAGAGCGTTGGGCTACTGAATGAGAGGCCACTGGTTCGTGCCTCTATGTGGCAAATGCTTTTTTTTCTTTGAGCAAGAAAATGTGCCCTTGTTGCTTCACTCGACCTAGGTGAAAATGGGTACAGCTTCGACTGGGAAAGTATTCTGCAAAAGATTAGCACCCTATTCAGAGAGTGATAGACATAATTTGTCGGTGTCCGCTTCATGCTACGGAAACTGGGGTAAGCTCCGGACCCAGAAGCCGAAAGGCTTGAAAGGACTACTTCTAAAGCCAGCCTGCTCTGGCCCTACATTGACATTTATCTTATCGGTGATTCTTCGGTGTATGACGATTAGTAGTAATTTGGGTGTATGACCGATGAGACTGGTTGTTCGATTCAGTAACTCTCGGCCTTTGGGCAGCACAACAAAAATGTCTGTTCCGAGGTCTACGAATTGTACACAATTTTGTGCGTCTTATTGCATAGTTCAGTCAGTTTTTCTACATTAAAATCTCCCAGTGCTTACAGCAATAAAATTCTGTTGTGATGTTGTCTACGCCTACTGCTTTATCTTCATTCGTCAGTTGTCAGTAGGTATTTAAAGGGTCATTCCTAACACCAAGCGAAATAACCTTGTTGGTCATTGAGACGGACCAAGCTGGCAAAATTGTCTGTGTAAGCAAATGCTCATATTATGCCATCTCACACTTTCCATTGTTGGGTTTTTGTCTGTCTGAGTATCTTGAAAATCTTTCATGAGAGCCTTATCTCGATTGTTAACGCAGTCTTTTAAGTAGTTGCCGTTATCACCTTTACGGTGTGGCCATCCCTCCTCATGTTACTGATCACATGACAACGATACAAACGCACACAGTGACGTTTCCTTTGCTTCGAAGCTGAATGTAACATTGTATCTAGATATCTTTAATGAATTCAATTATTAGGGCATTAATTATAATATCGTCTCCTCTATTTTTACTGTAATGGTCAATGTTGATTCAAATCAAACACAGAAACTCCATGAGGATACATGAGACGTTAACTTTGTGAGACCATCCCTGATGGGTTCTCTAATTTTTATGTTGTATTTTCCTCCCTGGAATGACGAATGACATACGTATCAAATTATACTTTCGCTCGGCCTGAAGATATTAGGGCTACTCCTGTGATCTTATGGGAATATCCACCAAACTGTTTCATTTATGACTTTTCAAATACTGGCTAACGAGCTACATATACGTTCACCAGTTTTATGCTCTTCACCCCCCCCCTCCTTCCCTATCCCACATCTGGTTTTCCAATTCAAGAACCAATCCTCAATGCTGCTTCTCTCATTAACCCAGTATTAAATGTCCTTATTACTATAAGATATCCCCATGTGCCTCATGAATTCTCTTTTTAAATGGCAGTTTATCATGGGTTTTGAGCCAATTGTATTTCAATATTTTCATATCCCTGGCTCTGGTCATTCATAATGTATCACTATTTCTAAACGATTATTTTGAAAGACTGTTTCATAAATTGTCGAGTTCATATTATATGTATACCAATATTTTCCAAGTAGAGACTTCATGTTTAAGGCTATTGGTCATAACAATTATGCCTATAAGGTAAATTCGAGTATACATAAATATTATTCATTAACACACACTAATTTTGTATGCCTGACTCTCGGAATTTTGATAAAATATTACTTGAATGAGAACTAAAATACACTGAAGTTTGTCCCCGGATATGCATGCTCTCTCTAAAAAGCCTACATGAATGATTATAATTTTGGTCGATTACATTTTATATTTTGTGCTGCTTGTATCTCAGTATATCAAAGCTCTTTCTAAGGAAAACTGGGATTTTCTTTGGTGACACGACAGGTGTATATTTTGATACCATTTGATGCATATGCCTGGCATCTCAGTATATCCATGCCCTTTCTAAGGAAAACTGGGATTTTCTTTGGTGACACGACAGGTGTATATTTTGATACCATTTGATGCATATGCCTGG
>JBCHJU010118319.1:0-10569 GCA_039654505.1 Plocamopherus imperialis | reverse complement strand
TTATTATTATTATTATTGTAATTATTATTATTATTATCATTATTATTATTATCCTGAGGACATAGTGGCTGTGCGGTAGAGCATTTACTTATGGACGGAGAGGTCACTCATTTGTACCACTGTGTGGCACATGCATTTTTTCCGTAAGCAAGAAAATTTACCCCAGTTGCTTCACTCGACCCAGGTGAAAATGGGTACAGCTTCGGCTAGGAAAGTATTCTGCAATAGACTAGCATTCTATTCAGAAAGGGATGGATCTAATCTGTCACTGTGCTTCAGGCTATGGGATCGAGGATAAGCTCCAGCCCTATGAGCCGAAAAGCTTGAAAGGGCTACTTATTATTATTATTATTTTTATTATTATTATTATTTATTATAATTATTATTATTGTTATTATTACTGTTATTATTATTATTATTATTATTATTATTATTATTATTATTATTATTATTATTTATTTTGATTATTATAATTATTAATTTAAGAATAATATATCATCCGAATTTTTTCAAATGTAGGAAGCCAGTCTGTTTTGACAGGTTCAGTTCTAGGGTTGTCGGCCACATTCCCTGTCATTTACCCCCAGTCTGCCATGATTGGCCAGGTAAGTTTGCATTTATACTTTGTTGTAAATAAATTTTCCTCCTTCTCCTGCTGTTCCTCATCTTCTTCCACAATGTTTCAAGGGCTCTGAGCTGAAATGCTTACAGGTCTGTTGTCTAAATGAAATCTGACTTCCGTCAGAGCAAGTTTCCTTTGCTCTTTTTTCATAGGCGTTTCATTTAGCCATGTTTTGGGTCTGATTGGGGCTTTTCTTCAGAATGTGTACAGATGGTATTCGAGACCTACATGTGCATGGAGGTAGAGACTTGAATTAGAGCCTTGTCAATATCCAGTGTTCCAATTGTGTCACTTTGGCTGCTGATCTAATCTTTGTTGACAAAGCTCAACATATTTTTCTGTCTTGTGCTTAGGATCAATTAATGGTAGTTTATTCAGATGTCAGTGTCTTTTCCTCTGTCTAAAAAGATGCATTTTAACAGTTGCTTAACAGGGGACTGATTAAATCTTTTACTGAAGGGACTTCTATAGAGAAGTATTTTCAATAAAGATTTCAGACTTTACTATTGTGAAATACATATGCCTTGCATCAGTTTCAGTAGGTTAAGTGTTTGGGAAAGAAAAACAAACTGAATAAAAATTGATCTTGAACATTCTGTCACCAATATGTGAAGAAAAAGAGCAGCATCCTGACATTTACAAACACTTCAACATTTTCAGTGGGAAATCAATGAAATGCACCCCTACCAATTTGATCATATGCGGAGGTGGAAAGGAGCGTTTTGAATAAGATAAAGATATAGGCATGCCTTTTCCTTGTAAACCATTTCTTTTCCAGACTAGATTATTCAATACAGTTACTCCACCAATGAATATGTATTTTGGACATGTAAAAATTATGTTTTTGGACACACCTTGTTTTTAGGCAGGTCTCAAAGGAGACAGCTTATCCAAAAATAAATTGTCATGGTCCACTCCCCTGAGGCTGAGCCAATTTGACTCAGTGGTCAACAAAGTGCAGAGCTTGGATATGTCATCATCTATTTACATTATACAATAGACTTGAGGGAAAATATTGTGCTAATTACATGACAGCCCATAGCCCAAACGTTTTGATCATCTATTGCCCAAATCAAAGGCATAAACCAGGAACACATGTTATCTGTCAAGTGTGGCTCTTGCAATAGGACAGGTCATCATGCCAGATCTAGACAGCATGTCAAATGAAAGGCAGAACAAAACATATGTTCAAGTGTTGCTTGCTACATTTGATTGACATAGGTGAGAATTTTCCGCTGTTTAGCGGAAGTCTGCTAAAAAAAAAAAAGAGAGAGAGAGAGAGAGAAAGAAAGAAAAGATAAAAGAAAAAGAAATTTAAAAAGGGTATCAAAATCTAATCAAGGTCTTAGATCTGGATTCTTCATCCTGATCTACATATTATATCATATAAGCTCGGAAGTGCATTGTCTCAGCGCCAGTTGACCCGTTACAGGCCTAGGCCTAGGCTACGTCTTGATATTGACCGCAGGCATTTTTAGAGTGTGTGTTTGATTATAATTTTGGTTTGCTTCTTTTGGCGCTATTTTCAGGGTTTCCACTGGGCCTTTATATCTTGAAAATGTCAATAATTTTGAATTTTTTTTCAAGGTCAGGAAAAAGGGGTCTTGAGAAAATGACACGAGTCTTAAATTTTCGCCTGAGGTCGGGAAAATGAGTGCGATGGTTCCGGAGGCCTAACCTTTTGAATGTACAGGTGACCGTGAACCCTCGACATGAAGAGATAAGCCTACGGGAGAGACAGAGAGAGAGTGAGGGGGAGGGGGGCACAAGGACGGCGGATATATTATATGCTAGAGGGGCGATAAGAGTCCTTTTAACATGCCTTAATCATAATAAGGAATTTGACAACTATATTGAAGAATATGATGTAAAGATAGGCCTGCAACTACGATCGGCCTCCGGTAAAGACGATGACAGCATAGTACAATCGGTGTCCTCCCCTGTACTATAGCCTACTACAGAGGGCTCATTGACATTGTCAATTCCAGGAACTGCTCATGTTAAGGATAATGTACCTGACTGCTACTGCTAGTATGCTCCTGATAACCTGTCTTCACTAGTGTGGCAAAACCACACAAGCTAGCAAGTAGGCCATGGGCTAACTGTTACTCTGACTACTTAAAGCTGATATGTCGGCATGGTCACGATTTAGCTCTTTGACTTTAGTTTGCCCATATATTGGGATGTGCACATGGGCAAATAAATCCCAGAGATGAGACTTGATCTAGAATCTAGATCTAAATGAAGAAGACGGTAGTAGACTGAATATGTGTGAGAAACAGCGAATGACGTCAAACGACAGGCTTTCCATGGTCACAAAGTTTATGGCATGTACTTCAGTGCGGGTTATTGGATATGTCGCTAGATGTTAGCGATTTGGCAAATTGGACAAAGCAGTTGATATTATGACGGCGCTGCTCTTTGTATGAGCCTATTGTTCTAGGTAGAGTAATGAAGCTAGTGCTTGTCTGAACATGGGTGAAAAAATGTGTTTTGAAAAATTTTCAATTCAATATATTTATTTCAATTTACTTTATTTATTCCAAAAGATGGAAATTAATGTGGGGATGTGTAGTATGCGACTAAAATGTAAATAATATATGTCTAAAATTGTATCTGCAGGCTGCAGGAGGGACATTTTCTGCTGTTGCTAGTCTCTTGACTCAGTGGACAGGGGGAGGACCAGTCTCAAGTGGTTTCATTTACTTCCTTATAGCCATTGTACTGACTGTCTTTCTATTGCTTTCATATGCTTGCCTTTTTTTCCTTGTAAGTATGGCACACTTAAAGCTTTCTATTATTATTATTATTATTATTATTATTATTATTATTATTATTATTATTATTATTATTATTATTATTATTATTATTATTGCTTTGGGACATAACTTTGACAGTTTGTTCTCAACAAAATATATTATTATTTGACTGTATTTACTTAATGAAAGAGCGGTATACGGTTCAATTTCTCAAGTTTCTGTGATGAACTTTTTTTGGGCTTGATTACAGCCAGTGAGCCAGTTCTATACTTGAAAGACTCAATTACTGTGGATTGTTTACACAAGCATAGGCACCAAAGTGACTACCCCTGGGCAAATTCCTCAAATTTCGGATTCATCAAACCAGAATCTATGCTTATAGTAGCCCATGAATCTTATCTAGCAAGAATTACAAATTGAATGTCATGATTTCCCGTTTGTTTACAAACCCAAAGCCTGGTGTGAAAGGCCTCCAACCCAATCTCAATGATGAACCCTCAACATAAAGATGAACCTCAGCCTGGCCCCACACTCAAATGTAGGGGTGAATGCTAGCGCTACCCTTTATCCTAATCCTAACCTTTTAATGTACCTAAAGAATGGCTATCAATATCTATCCTAAACTTGCTCCCCTAACCTTAACCTATAAATTGAAGTAAATATATAACTGAAGGTAAAGTGAAAGTCATGTTAGCTGTTTACCCATCAGCATTGATCACATGGCTCATTCACACTGAGATAAAAGTGTATTGTATCAAATCTAAATTGTAAAAAAAAAACAAGCATGCATGAAAATAGCAAGAGTATGACCAAAATATTGTCACACATGTACCTTTGTAACATTATATTTTTTGTTTTGCTTTTTGTTCTTGGTTAAGTTAAATAGGAAAAACAAAACCAAAAAAAAAAAAAGTTGAGTTTAATGGATGTCTTGTTTTGTTTTTTTCTTTCCCACAGCGATTTTCAAAATTCTTTATGGCTAAAAAAGGTAAGCATTTCAGAAAATATTCCATTTTATTTCCATAAAGAGTTACCTGCAACTGAAAGTAGGACACAATTACTATTATTCGAGTCCAAGGTGTGTTATTACTTTGCCATAATGCGTACATTGACGCTGTAGCATCTTTCTAATTGGGACCCTTGGAAATCAATAAACATGACAAACATGTTGAAATTCCACAGAACAGAATTTGTTCTATACCATTGGTATCTAATTGGAGAAAAGTCCACTGCAAATCAGGACTATTTTGTCAAGCCCATAATTAATTTTAAACAATTTTCAAATACATTTTTTATGTTTTTACCACCAACAAGTTTGAGGCAAGAAGATTGAGCACAATGAAATAATTTGACACAATAGTTCTAGACAATTTCAATAGGCCCAATGAGAATGATTACAAACACAGAGGGAAAAATATTTAATTATATGAGGAACAGATCAGCTTGAAGATTTGGAAAGGATAACTCTCAATTTTGTGAGAGAAGAATCCCCTGTAATATGGATGAAAATCAAAATTCCTATATCCCTGGCAAATTGGGAATCCCAGGTAGATGGGACAATTTTCAGTCAAACAAGGTTGTCCCAATTAGAGAGATCCTACTGTATTATTTTATTTTATAGTGTACAGGGTCAGTCTATGGGGCTTTTACAGTGCTCTTCTATTAATTCAAATTTCCTGAGCGTATTCTTTAGCTTGATCTTCAGTGCTACATTAAGCTGGCTGTGCATAGATTGATGGGGAAAGAAGGAAGGGGAAGGGGTGCATTTATTAGTTATAAAACTGAATAACGTTTTTTTTGTCCACAAATCATGCTTAATAATACACAGACACAGTGTTTGTGCCATTTACATTTAATAAATTTTTATGATTTAAAAAAGTGGATTTGAATAGTTTATTGGTAAGAGATGAAATTGTACTTATTATAGTGAAAAGAAAATCAACTGTGGAAAAATTTATATTTACCTTGTTTTCAGATACACCGTTTACAGAGATCAATCCAGAGCATCCACAAAGTGTTAAGGAAAGTAAAGTGAAATTCTTATGGGCAATTTTCAAAAAGGTGAAGTATGCTAGCTTTAAGAGTAAGGAACTCAAAATAGACATGGTGCACCGTATAGTTTTACTTGACATTGATTTTGATTGTTTAAAAAGAAAAGCACATACTATTGTTGAAAATATCAGAATAATCTTACAGCTTATGTGTGGCCAAAAAATCTGCAAGTCATGGAAATTTGTAAATTACCTTTATTTAAATCAAACATATGTTAAATATAGAGCAAAAATTTGTAAATTACTTCAATACAGGTCACTTGTATGTCTCAATTTTTATTTCTAAGGTTTCTCTCTGGTCACATATCAAAGAAACTGTTTCTATTTCATTTGCTTTTTATGTAATTAAAAACACCTTTTTTCTTTTACTTATTCTTATTTGTGTATGTTTACATACATGTTTGAAACTTGAGATTATAACAAGTGATGAACAGTGTAACATTTCATATAATCAAACCAATGTTGCAGGGTGTGAAAATTTCAGAAAATCAAGTCTTTGTTTTTTAATGTCTTGCAAATATGTAGCCTATGCATATGTACGCAACTGCATGCACATGTTTTGTTTGCTGCTGGTAATAGTTTCTATTTATTCTTACTATCTTTACATTCCTCAGATATGGGTTTACTGTGTGAGTGTGTGCCTTGTGTTTCTAGTGACCCTTGCAGTTTTTCCGACTGTTTGTTCCATCATCAACTCCACTGAAAAGGAGAAGACAGAATGGAGTGGTGGGTGTATTCAATTGATGAAACAATAAATGCTATATTTTGATGTTTTAAAGAAGCTAAGGAACCTCTCAAGTCCATGCTAGTTTTTTTCTTTATCAGCCCCCAATGAGGATAACATCAACTTGAATTCAATGACAGTTTAACTTTAAACATTGGCCGGCTGTTTTCATCAGCCCTGCCTCTAATTTAACTGAGGGTGGTTGGATGATATAATTTATTGTACTAACAGAGTGTTTCCTATATTTTAAAGGAAAAAAACTGGAGGGATTGAGAGTTTTTCATTGTTACCTTTGGAGCGCAGATAGTTCAATGGTTAGGGCACTCGTCCACTAAGCCAAAGGTCAGGGGTTTAATGCCCAGCTGTGCAGGCTTGTTTTAAAATCCTAATTTTTCGGTGTTTTTCCGCCTCATTGTCCTGAAGGAGGAAGGATGAATGAGAGCCTAGTCCCATCGGAGACGGACGATAAACTATGAGGTCCCCTGTGCCTTTGTGCATGTAAAAGAATCCTTGGTAATTAAATTGAAAAGAGCAGGCCATATTGGTTGTCTCCCTGGCAAAATTCAATTGTACCAAAAGTTGTCATTTTGTTATCACGCACCCCTACAACCTCTTTTGCCTCAGACTTATTGGCTAATTTATTACTCTGAATTCAAGTAGAAGAGGCAACGATCAGAGGGTAAGGGAGTGTGACTGGGCACCCATATTTCCCTTAGAATACAAGCCCAGGCATAGCAATAACAATACTACGAGATTGTCATCTCTGACACAAAAAGGCTGTTACCTTTTTAAATATTCTTATACAGGAGAAGTGGTGGAGAGTTGCATTTATTATAATCTATGTTGCTTTCGTATTAGTCTATGCCTTAAACATGAAACAGTGCGTATTATGTTTGATTCTTTCAGATTCATATTTCACTCCAGTTGTATGCTATCTGCTTTTCAACCTTGGAGATTTTATAGGAAGGTTGTTAACATTTACGTGCAAATTTGTAAGTATTTTGGTTATATTCCTTGCTTTGCCTTTTTGTTGCTGTTTTGTGTTTATGTTTTGCGTTTGATTTTTTGCGTGTTATTTTATAGGTATCCTAGTAATAGCATATTTTTCCCCCTCAGTATTTTGTTAGATTTTCTTTTTCTCTACTGTACATTTACAGTAGTTCAAGAGTATTTCATTTGTTCTCTGCTGTGGTAACAACAGGCACATGTGATATTATAGAAACACTGAGAAATACTTTTGCATATGAACAACAGACACATAATTTACATAACACATACAATGCAATACAATTCCATAAATTCATCCCCAAAGGGAAACTTGTCTTTTGGTTTTTTACTGAAACCCGAGTGTCAACTGCAGAGCAGCGCCACAAACGCTGTAAAGGAACCCTCAGTAATTAAAATTGAAAAGAGCAGGCCATATCGGTTGTCATCCGAGCAATGTTCGATCCTATCAAAAATGGTCATTTCAGTATCATGCACCCCCATAGGCTTAGACTTATTGATTAACACATATGAGAATTCATAAATGAGCCTGAATGATACATGATGGAGAAGAAAGCCTTATATAAAACAAGGAGAATCCAAGAATGAGCCCCCATGATACATCAAAGAGGAAAATAACTCACAAGAAGATTGTATTCTCATGGATGATAATCTACAAGGACTCATCGATCTAGACCTTGATAAAACGATCAATAAGCTTTATTGCAATAATATTCAGTATCAAATGTGAGACAAGATAAACACATTATACCACCTGAGTGCAGCTGATTTGTGTATTAAGTAAGAGGATAATACATTTTTTTTTTATCAAGGATGAAAAATCATATCGTTGATATAATTTTCAAAACGAATACATCCAATTTTTTTGAAAAATTTTTTTTTTCATTTTTCGCTTAAGAAGGTAACTCTCCGCCTGATGCTCAAAGTCATCTGACCAATAGAAAGCGAGTATTTATCGTCTGCTACAAACAATGGCTAGCAATTAATCATCATTAATGGAACTCTAAAAGCATACATCGTTGAAGGTCTGATCTACGTGTTTATAGAATTGCACCAAATGGCACTGTGCTCAGCTTTGTACTGATGTATGCGTTTATGGACCAATTCAACTTGACTTACATGTTAAGAACTTTCAAAGTTAAGGGGATTAAGCACATAAGTCATTTTTCTGCATTAATTTTTGCACAGCATACCAGAATCATGTTTCAATCATGAAATGATGAAACTCTTTCATAGTAAGTCTAAAAGTTAAAAAAAAAATAAAAAAATCAATATCTAGTTTTTTGTCTCTCCTGTAAAATCTCTCTCCGCTGACTTAGGCATTTAGAGAATTTCATCCACAATATGCTATCAGTGTATAAGGAGAAAAAGTCCAATATGATGTTCACAAGATGAGACATTTCTTAAATTTTGCTTCAAGAGCAGATAAATAATATACAGACATTACTCGAGAACAATTGATAACAAAATGATATACATGATAGACATTCGCTTAACAATGAAAATAAGAGGTGGAAAGAAACATTTATCAAGTTTCAATTTTCCAATTTTTCCATTTTTAAAATTTTTGTTGGCTAAAATAAACAAATAAAAATCAAGCTCAAGAACAAATGTTCTTGCCAACTCTACTTTAAAAATTTCCTTTTAACTGTTATGTGGGTTCATCATTACTTTACAAGCTTGTAGTAAAACTGCTTATTTCAAAGATAATGAATGAAGTTAAAAGATGTTAAAAAAATGTAATAGAAAGAAAAAGGGAAAAAGGTGTTGATATGAATGAATTTGATGGTCGAAAAATAAAAATTGATTATCAAAAATATGGAAATTCACAATGATATTTATTGGTTATAAGTTTCTAACATTAGATTTCTCACATTACATACATCTAATGATGTTGCCTTTAATGCTGTGGCTGGTTAATTTCTTTGTATTTTCCTTGATGAGTTTTATTGAAAATGAAACCTCCTATTACTATGACATAATATACATTTATGATTATTAATTTTTATTATTATATAATTATTATTATTAGTTATTGAGGAGGAGGAACTAATTAGAACCCCCCTCGCCAACACTTCTCTGAAATTTATATCAGGAAAGGAAACGACAACCATAAGAACATCTCTTTGAACACCGCAAGGCGACAGCCTGAGTCCCATTTTGTTTATCATCTACCTGGAAGCAGCACTGAAAGGACTAAGAATGCAGCTGCCAACAAAGGAAAGCATGGCTGGGCAGCTGATTTATGCAGATGACGTTGATTTAGTCTTTGATGCAGAAGGTGACGCACATAAATGTGTACCAAGAATATAAAACACCCATTGTCAATGGAAGCTCTCAAAGCAAATGAGTCAAAAACGGATGTTAGAAGGATAGGAATAGGAAGACGAGTGGAATGGAAAAGTGTCAGAAAGCTGAGAAATCTCATAAATGAAAGTGAAGACATGAAGAGGAGAAAAATTCTAGCCCAAAATGCTTTCAACAAATTGAAGAATGTATTGTTGAGAAAAGATAAGATCCATGAACAGAAAAGAATTCAGCTGTACGAAATCCTTGTGATCTAAATATGGCTTTATACTTGTGGAACCTTGGGATTAACTAAGCAAAACCTAGAAAGTCTCAATATAATGCACAGGAGTCATCTTGGAGTATCATCGGCGTCCATTGGCCACTGAAAATCAGCAATGTAGATTTGGATTAGTGCTGCAAAGTAACACCAATCATCTACAGGATTAAAGAGCAGAAATGGAACTTCTAGGCCATATATATTAAGAAGAGAAAGCACTATTCATGCTCAAACAGCAATGGTCGAATATTTCAAAATTGTTATGAAACCCAAAGGACCACCAACAATACTCAACAAAGACCTCGAAACATAACAGCTATGAAGAAGCAACATTCAGAGAAACACCCCCTACAAATCAGCAATTTCCATTACTACCTGCGTAATCGGATAACGACACTGATGCATAGGCCTGATGAAGATTGACACTGCACGGGATGGAGCGTGGTTTGGCAAGCGTCTTTGGACTGCATCGCCAGACATCATCATCATTTTCATTATTTTTGTTATCAATTTTAGTCATTGTTATTATTTTCATTATCATTTCACGTTTTTTGCCCTCTAGCCTGGACCTTATCGACCCTGGTGGCTGTTCTTCCTGACCTGTCTCCGCATTGGCTTTCTTCCACTCATCCTGTTGTGTAATGCTCAACCCCGACATCATCTCCCCGTTGTGTTTGATGACGATGCCTACCCCATCATTTTTATCTCGTTACTTGGTCTCACCAATGGCTACCTTGGAACCTTGGCCATGTCTTTTGGCCCTATGTATGTACATACAAGCAGAATTTATGTGATAACTTAAATCTGAGGGGAATCTGTATGACTGTCTTTAGCCATATATA
>JBCHJU010118208.1:0-10571 GCA_039654505.1 Plocamopherus imperialis | reverse complement strand
TTACACCTTTTTCCTGAAAATTACACCTTTTTAAAGTCAACATTACACCTTCTGCTTCATATGGGTTGGCAGCTCTGTATTAACTTATTGGGAGATCCTGTGTAGTGGCTTTTACTTTTAGTCAAATGAAGTAAGTTGGATGTGCAGGGTGTTGGCATGACTTTTCAGGTAAGAAACAGACTTCAGTTTGCCTCTTCCCTTAAACTCATTATCATTATAACAGGAATTATGTAACTGTAAAAAGAGAAAAAAACAAACCCAAAAACAAAACAACCTAGGAATTTAGAATATTCTCATCAGGAAGGACAAAATGAAAAAGCTAAGAACAGCCCAAACAGCAATGAAAAGGAAAATGCTGGAAATCAAACTAATAGACAGAGTGAGATGTACAGAAATCAAACAAAGAACATGAGTCACAGATACAATATGGTAATGGTATGTAACAAAACAAAAGACAAAATGGGCACGTCACATGGCTAGAATCAACGATACTGGTAACAGATGGACGAAGAGATCAACTGATTGGTTTACAAGAGAAATGAATGAAGAGATCAAGAGGCAGACAGTCTACAAGATTGGAGGGATGACCTGGTAGAAGACTTTGGATCAGCCTGGCTCAGGACAGCAAGAGACAGGACAGGATGGAAAGGGCTGTCTGAGGGCTACATCCAGCAGTGGATGGACAGGCTAGAACAGAACAGAGCATTACATCTGAGGTCTCAATATATTCATTATGGTTTTGAAATAGATACTACTACATGTATACCATAGACCTCAAATAAAATCAGATCAAGTTGAAAATAGTATTAATCCTTTTTTTTTTTCTCTCTTAAAAAAATTCCTTCCAGTTTGATCATCTTGCTGACAACGAAACCTTACTTACAACAAAACCTGAAAAATATAGGCCGGCGATGTCTCTTAATTACTTTTCACTGTATATCAGGACATATATATAACAAAAAAGTAGGAAAGGATTTCTTAACAAATCATGCAATAGAATAGAAACATTTAAAAAGAAAAAGGAAAACTTTATTATTCACAAAGAAAACCAAAACAAATATAAAATACTAGCAAGGTGGCCCGCTCTACGAACGGGGAATTGAGAATCAAGCTACACATTAGGCTATGATAATTTGACTGTAAAACACCCTTGAGACACCATATCTATGTAGATTCTAGATCTACTGAATCTAGAATCTAGATCTATATTCTAGATGAAGATCTACATCTAGATCTATATTGCAGATGCTGATTCTAGATATATCTACATTTTAGATCAATTAACTCTGATGGTCTGTTCATACAGAGTGAAAGCTTTTTAGTCTAGATCTATAGATTTAGACAGAAGTTAAGCACAGGGATACCAGGTCACAAAATCACTGCCAGTGCCTGAGAGCCAGTGTCACTGGCATCACCAACAGTCAGTGAACGCCATCAAATATAGGCTGGACTTAGAATTACTGATCATATTTGCCAAAATGCAGTATCTAGATCTAGATCTAATGCTTATGTCACACACAGAGACAGTGAAAAGACGAAAAGGTTTCAGTAGCTTAGATTATATTCTAGATATCTAGATCTAGATCTAGATTCTAGATCTGAATGTCCAACTGTGAAAGTGAAAGTGAAAGCCGGTACATGTTTGTAAAGAGTGACTGGAAGTGATGACCATGATGGATAAAATGAATGAAGCTTCGGCATACCAAATTAAAGAAAAATTGAAATTCTGTAAACTCAATCCGTCTGTTAATTAAAATAAAGAAAAGTTACGAACAGTCGGGTACCAGTCGCCGACGTCTGTAATTTTTGTAGAATTTTAATACCTGCCGATTGTGAGAACATATTGATGTAAAATAAGTAAGCACGCCCCCATTCACTCTTATCATATAGATAATGAATGTCAAATACTTTAAATTTCAAAATATTGACTTAAATTTGACCAAAACATCCATATTTCTCATCATTCATTTCATTCTCACCAAATCAAAGCAATAATTGAGCAAATAATTTAAATGAGGCTTCTTCCTCACAGAAAAAGTGCACTACTCTAAAGGACAAAAGGTTTAAAGAGATCTTTGAAAACAGTTAGTGTGAGCTGAAGCTTTCCAAATCCCATTTCATGAGTATTTAATGAAACATGACTACTAATTAAGAAAAGGTGTCTTTCTAATCAAACCTACATATAGGACCTCTCATCAAGGGCAAGGTTTTATGCAACATCATGTAATAATAATAATAATAATAATAATAATAATAATAATAATAATAATAATAATAATAAATCAAAAGAAAATAGCAAAAACTGAATAAAAATAACAGCTGTCTTGACTACTTTTGAACCAATTAAATACATACACATACATTCAGATTTTTGTATGAAAAGAAAGACATACAGTATATAAAATATTAAACTACACCTATTTCCATTTTTTATGATATGAGTATGTGACAGAATGAGGTATATTAAACTAGATCTATTTCCATGTTTATGATTATTATGAGCATGTGTCAGAATGAGGAAGTTTTACACCTAATTAATGTCAATTCAACTGCTCATATGGATTCACATTATTAATCAGGCATGGAATCAAGTCAACAACCAATTTTGTATGAGAATGAAATCTGTGAAATCACAGCAAACTTACAAATCTAAAGGGATAAAGATGGCAATGCCAGTACTCTTTGTAAAATATTGAAAAAAAAAATAAGGACAGAATATGGGTTGTAAATATACAGAAATGCATTGAAAGATACTTAATCGGTGTGCAAGCCTTGCAACTAGTATCCCTCGTGATGAACATACTGTTTTACAAAAGCATGAAAATAGGTCAGTAATCAAACATTCAGGTCACACAACTTCAAAATCATTGAAACACTTCATTTTGATTTTATTGCCAACGGTACAGGGTCTTCACTCTTAAAAGAGAGGTTTTAAAACATGATGAGAATGAAATATCAAGTTGTGAGGCACTATTTTAGATCATGGCTCTCACTCTCACTCAAAGCAAGTTTTACAACCTCTCTAATATTATTGCATTGTAGATATTCCTCTCCAAGATTTTTTTTTTTTAAATGACACATCCAAACAACAGAAAAATTATTCAAATCATCATAAGAATAAGAGATTTGATCCCAGGCAAGTGCAGCATGGATTGAAAAAAACAAAACAAAACCCAACCCAAAACATGCACCACATAATATACAGTTGAAAACGTACAATATTAGATCAATGTAGCTACTTTGCAATGAATTGAATACTGATGAGATCCCTGAACCTTTCGTTCATAGGGCTATACACATACATGTATTTCAATGAAAACATGATATAAGTCATCATCTAAGCTACTCTCAAACAAAAACATAGATCTTCCAAAGCTCTTAGCCAGAACGCAACTCCAATTCTAATGTTCTCAACTGACCTTCATCACTTGAAACTCTGAAAATCGAGCCTGCCTCTAGCCACTGGAGTATACAGTACAGACTAGAAGCCAATTATGTAGACAAATTTTACCGAAATCACCCTATATGTTTTGGGTGGGGCATGTCGCAAAGCGGCAATGCATCAGACTTTGGACTGAGAGGTCAAAAGTTCAAAACCAGCAATGACATATTTTCCATTAGGCAAGAAAATTTATTCCTGGTGCATCGCTTTGGCTACGAAAGTATTCTGCAATAGACTACACATTTCTATTCACATAGTGATAGATTAAATCTTTCACAAGCCACTTCATGATTTGGAAAGAAGGATAAGCACCAGCCCTATGAGACAACAGGCTTGAAAGGACAATTTACCACTACACACTATACACCTTATTGTACATAAGAGAAGAGGAAAGGATGACGACAAAAGCAATGTAAGCGAAAGATAGAAGCCACCATCAGTGAAATGTCACAATCTTTGCAAATCCTAGCAGTGATATTTGGTCATATTCTGTGCAGAAACAGAAAAATTCCACTGAATGAAATCACACCCTTTTACTTTTGAGTCTTCATCCAAGAAAACTTGAGGCAGACCCATAAAAACACTACCAGACAATACTAGACTCCCAACTTAAGAAGATCAAAATTAGCCCTTCATCTTCACTCTAAAGACTCAAATGGCTGATGTAACGATATCAATGGATAAAAAATTACCTTTATATAGGTGAATGGCCTCCCTTGACAATTCTAACAAGATGGCTGCCTGTTAAGAACATGTTCTAAATAAACTTGTTTTCATTATTATTCTTGGTTACCCTGTCCGTTCCTTAATTCACACAATCTTGACAAGGTGTCAGAAGTGGGATTACAAGTAAGTTTATTGTAGAAAAACTATTCATCTAGTACTAGATCTACTGCTGTTCCCTTGTGTCTCAACCATATCATTCATCTCCACAATATCATTCAACGATGGCTGCACCGCAGAACAACCCATCAATGAACTGCGAATCAAAGAACCTCAACGAGGAATGGAAGAATTTTAGTCAACATTCAAAGTTGATGTTCAAAGGCCCTCTTAAGAACTAGCCTCCTCATCTGGGTTGGCCAAAAGGGACAAGAGATTTCTAATGCCTGAGGGTTAATAGAAGAAGAAGAAAAAGACCCATCAATCATCCTATGAAAATTCGAAAGATTGTGGAGACGGACCCGACATGACAAATGAAATGGTCAGAGACAGAATCATTGCTGGTATTCAATCAGCCGACATTAGGGAGAAGTTGCTCAATGCGGGTGACAAGCTAACAATCGGGAGCCCCGATAGCTAAACGGTATTCACAATGACACGGTCAGTGAGTCAAGCAACACTGTCCGTGTCAGTGTTTGAAGTGGTGACATCGGTGGTGTGTCCTTTACTCCCATTATCCCACTCCACTCAGGTGAGAATGAGTACCGGTTCTAGAACTGGGGGTACCAGGGCGCCGTAATTGGCGACCAGCAATGGCTAGATGTTTGATTGCGTTTATGTATTTATCATCTATCAATATGTATGTATTTTCTGTATGATGTATTATATTTGCTTGTATGTGATTAATGTAATTGCTATTGTATAGCACTTTTTCATAATAATATATGGACAAATAAAGGTATTTTACCCCTTTTAACCCTTAAAAATCAACAACAAAAAAAAAAACAACAAAAAACAAAGAAAAACAAAACAAAAACAACAATCCAACAACGAAACAGAACAAAACAATAATGAAAAGTAAAATAACTTCAACTCATTCATACCCCAAGGAAAATATATGTCTTTCGTTTTTGACCGAAAGCCGAGCGTCAGCCGCAGGGCAGCGCCGCAAACAGAGACAATTAGTGTCTAGTGTAAATGACCTTGCCCGAAGGTTTAATCACAATGTCCCTGAAAGGATTCGAACCAGCCGCCTTGCGGGTGTGAACCAAAGCACAACCGCTGTGCCAACTGCGACTAGATTTACGACTGAAAGCACAACCTAGGACAGAACGGTTTGCTTTTACAAAAGAAATTAAGAGAACAGCTGTAGCTTCGGCGTCAATTTCTTGTTATCCCTAACATCAAGGTAATCAATCTATATCATAATAACTATGATGTCGATGATAACCTATATCTCCAATCACCTTCATGTCGATGATGAAACCTCCTTTAATTTCTATCGCTACAACTCATCCCTGCCACCAAACCTTTGTGATCCCTTTCTTCCCCTGTCTACCACCAAGCTGATGATGTCCAATTCCCTCTCACCTCATGGTCTCCGTATAAGGCGTTACATATTGAAAGTTGGGTCAGAGCGTACTGCATTTGTTTATGAGGTACTCGAAAAGACAGAAACGCTCACAAGAAAGACACAGCTGTCTTTGTGAAAGACATCAAGTGAAAGGGATATAGCTTAACGATGCTTTGAAATTTTTAAAACTAAATACAACAATCTCAAAATGCTATATAGTTACCTTGAGGCGAGTTGACAAAAAAGTTGAGTTAAATGAGTTCATCAGTTACTTTGAAGACCAATATTAAGACACGATCCAATATGCTCAGATTGCAGTCTGTTTATTTCCATGCCTCACGCTTGTATCTATAATTCAACCTACATTATTTATGCGTTTGATACTAAATTGTATCTATTTTTCAATTTACCCGTGCGTTTGATGTTAAATTAAATTTCTTATAAAACTTACCATTGCGTTTGGCGCTAAAATGTATTCATGGCGCATTAATAAACTTTCTGCTGCAGTCTATATTATTATGTCTAGTGTTGAAAAGTCTATTGTGACATCATTACCAGGCAGCTTAACGACACACGGCCAATGTGCTCGGACACACGGCCAATGTGCTCGGGCCCTTCGAGGGTTAATCCAAGTAGGGCCACAGAGGCATCCCCTTTTCCAGACAGGGTTTCGTCACTCTAGCCAAACCGGATGTGGTTCCATTGGATAAATGAGTTCGCCCCGTCCGATTTCGAGGACGTCCCAGTGTGATTTGGGATACTCCTCTATTGATATCATCACAGTCGTGTGCAGCAATATTACACGCATCAGTATTCCCCAGACAGATATTTGATACAGCAGCAATTGATCTTGATTATTTTCTTGTTTTTCCTTCTTTTGTAATCTTTCTAACTTGGATTGGAAAAGAGACAGAAAACATACGACAAAGAAAGCTAAAACCATCGTCAAAATCGTGTCCGCGAAGGCAAACAGGAAGCTACCCCACTTCTATGGAAAAGTGTCAAATTATGGTACACCGCTGTTACCGATTTTCATTTCAGACAAAACAAATGATGCGATAGCCGGCTACGTACAACATTTCATGCACGCAAGAGCTTCTCCACAAAAAAAAACAACAACAAAAAACAAAAAACAACAACACATGGACAGAAACAAAAGAAAAGAAAATAATCCCAGAAAGAAATCAAGAAGAACAGCAGCAGCAGCAGCAACAACAGCAACAACAACAACAACAACAATAACAACAACAACAACAACAACAACAACAACAACAACAACAAGGAGACAAACACCAAAACACAAACACCAAAAACACGACAGCAGCAACAAATAAGGAAAAAAAGAGAAGAAAATAGAAAGAAAGAAAACGCTCCAAAGCTAACTTAGTTTTTAGCTATTATGAAAAAGAAGAAGAAGAACAGCCACATTCCTAATACCGTTGTTACAGTCTGCTTCGACTTCACAGCCATGCGGATTATGCAGGGAAGCCCAAAGCAAACTGTTGAAAGATTGTTAGGACCCTGGCACACATCACTTGATCGACAGCACGAGTTGGATGTGCAATCGCAGACTTCAGGTGTTCAATCGTGTTTATATAACCAAGGTTCTTGAGAAATGTCCTTGCGAACAGTGTTTGGGGACTGTGGTCCATCTCTCAGCTGATACATATTATACTTTGTTCGCCTGTTTCGGTAAGCTATCCGTTTTGGCTGGTGTGCTTCATCGCTCCATCTTACTGTGGCTAGGCTTGCCCACTCCCTTGGCGTCACCTCAACTCTATCCAGACCTATTCCAGAACTGCCAAGTATCTTTCTGAAGTCACAGTGACAATTTCCCCTTCCTCGTTAGTGAGGCAATTAGGCCGAATTAACCCTGCGTGGCTAAGCGTCGCCCAAACTCTGACCTTGACGGAATAAAGTTCCAAGCCTATATATAGGAATACGTTACTTTATATGAGGTACTTTATATTGTGTCCCAATGAACATTAGCTTTTTTCATTCATATAACACGGAAGCTTAGAGTGGCACTCACCTCTAAACCATACATTTTTTTAGCTAGTGCCCTTCATATCATTCACACATTCTAAGTCATGAGTCAGCGTATTTTCTATGTTTCTGTTTAAGTTGACCTGCGCAATGACAGTGATTTCTGGGTTACGTTGTGGTTTGTAATTGCTGTTATTGTCGTTAGTGTTAAGACGTATGCCATTTTCTATGTAGTTGCTACTACTATCATACTTATTATAACTTGTTTTTTTATTGTTGCTGTTATTATGAAAAAGATTCAATAAATTTGTGAAAATAATGATAAAGGTAATGAAATAATGAAGACAGATCTTAATCTGTGGATTAGATGAACTTTTCACCACGCTCCCCTCTTCACTTTTACGATTATGATTGTTATGTCAAGCTGATCTCGTTTTTCGCAAACTCCCTTTGCCCTTCGAAAACCTCATCACTCTTCAACGGCCCACCGGAAACCTTGACAGATCTAGAGGGCTTGTCGAGCAAATTGGAATCCCCAAATCTCATATCACTTCTAAAGGCGCCTACAGATTATAACCCTTATATTATATCGAACAAAAGAAAACGTGTACAAAGTGGGAAATCTTTAATGAGTCGTAGAGAAACTCTCTTTACTCCAAAACAAGTAAAACCAACCAACTTAACACACGCGTACACACACACACACAAACACGTAAAAAGGACATCAACAACAACAACAACAACAACAACAACAACAACAACAACAACAACAACAACAACAACTCAATTGGCGGTTTAGAACTGAAATCAAATCCCGACACTGGCCGTTTTGGCGTAGTCGTGTTTAATCCAAATGGATGACGCGGGTGGCCTCATGTGGACTCGGGAGAAAACGGGTGAACACGGATGAAAGGCAGATGTGACACGGACACACTCACTTTGATCCTAATTAATTGGACGTTGTTTCCTTAGAAAATCTTGATGGTAAAGGACATTGGGTGTAGCTATACCTAGAACATCAGAATGGCAAAGGACATTGTACGAAGCAAACATTAAAACATCTTGATTGTAAAGGGCATGGGACGCAATTCAAGTTTAAAGTTTATTCAGTCAATATGATAAAGTAAATATATTGAAAATGGTCAATGCTTTGTAGCTAACCATAGAACGCCTTGATGGTAAAGTTAATTGAACGTAGCTAAGTTTAAAACATCTTGATGGCAAAGAACACCAGATGTAGCTCTCCATAGAACATTTACAAGGCAAAGAACATGGGACGTAGCTAAGTTTAGATCATGTTGATGGCAAAGAACATGGGACGTTGCTAAGTTTAGAGCATCTTGATGACAAAGAACACTGGACATAGCTGTCCCTGAAACATCTTCATGGCAAAGAACACGGGACGTAGCTTTCCCTAAACTTCTATATGGCGAAGAACACGGAGCGCTGTTGTCCTTAGAACATCTATATGGCAAAGAACATGGGACTAAGATGTCCCTAGAACATCTCGATGGCAAAGAACATGGGGCGTAGTGGTCCCTAGAACATTTAGAAGGCAAAGAGCATGGGAGGTAGCTAAGTTTATAACATCTTGAAGGCGAAGAACATGGGACGTAGTTGTCCCTAGAAAATCTTGAAGGCGAACAACATGGGACGTTTTGTCCCTAGAACATCTAGATGGCAAAGAACGTCGGATGCAGCTGCCCCTAGAACATCTTGATGGCAAAAGGCATGGGAGGTAGCTGTCCCCAGAACATCTTGATGACTAGGGACATAGTACGTAGCTGTCCCCAGAACATCTTTTTGATGGCAAGGAACATGTGACGTAGCTGCCCCTAGAACATCTTGATGGCAAGGGACATGGGACGTAGCTGTCCCCAGAACATCTTGATGACAAGAGACATGGGACGTAGCTGTCCCAAGAACATCTTGTTGATGGCAAGGAACATGTGACGTAGATTTCCCTAGATAGAACATCTTGATGGCAAAGAACATGGGACGTAGCTGTCCCCAGATCGTCTTGATGGCAAGGGACATGGGACGTAGCTGTCCCTAGAACATCTTGATGGCGCAGAACATGGGACGTAGCTATCCATAGAGCAATTAGAGGTTAAAGAACATGGGACGTAGCTAAGTTTATAACATCTTGAAGGCGAAGAGCATGGGACGTAGCTGTCCCCACAACATCTTGATGGCGCAGAACATGGGACGTAGCTATCCCTAGAACATTTAGAAGTTAAAGAACATGGGACGTAGCTAAGTTTATAACATGTTGAAGGCGAAGAACATGGGACGTAATTGTCCCTAGAACATCTTGATGGCGAAGAACATGGGCTGTAGCTGTCCCTAGAACATCTTGATGGCAAAGAACATGGGATGTAGCTGTCCCCAGAACATCTTGATGGCGGAGAACATGGGATGTAGCTGTCCCCAGAAAATCTTGATGGCAAAGAACATTGGACGTTGCTGTCCCTAGAACATCTTGATGGCTAAGATCATGGGACGTAGTTGTCCCTAAATATCTTGATGGCAAGGCTCGTTCCCTGACGACAGGGTCTGCTTGACTGACATTGCTATTGACATGAACAAAAGGGGTCTAGAGTGGGAGGGGTGGTGGAAGGAAGACGTAGATACTGCCCATCTATCTGCCTATCAATCAAAAAATCAATTAATCATTTAATCAACCACACACTCACTTACACACTCACTCACTCACGCATTCACTCACTCACTCGCTCACTCACTCACTCACTTACTCACTCAATCTATCTCTCTATCAATCAATCAATCAATCAATCTATCTCTATCAATCTATCTATCTATCTATCTTTCTATCTATCTTTCTATCTATCTATCTATCTATCTATCTATCTATTTATCTATCTATCTATCTATCTATCTATCTAT
>JBCHJU010118097.1:0-10571 GCA_039654505.1 Plocamopherus imperialis | reverse complement strand
GGGGGGGGGAGGTTGGGATTTTTAGGGTGCGGTTGGAGGAAGGGCTGGGGTTTATGTTTGGTGATTTTTTTATTTCTTTTGATTTTTTTTTTTTGCTTTTGCATCGTTTTTTTTTTTTTGTTGTTTTTTTTTTTTGTTCTTCTCATTGCGTCTTTCAAAACGGTATACAGATCTGAAGCATATATTATTTGATAATTGCAGATTACATGGGAAATGTAGGTGCTTTGAACGAAGGGATTCAAATATTCTCAAGGTGCAATGAAAGGGAACACAGATCACTCTATAAACTTCTGTTTAAACAAATAAAAAATAAAAGAGAGAGAGAAATGCAGTACTCTCTATTCTACTTTATAATCGCTGTAATTCACTGGCAAGTATCAAACCAGTTATAATGCAATTTTTTTTTTCTACCTTTAGTATTTCTTTGTGCTTTTACCAAAATCTTTGATAATGCCTGGCCCATTCTCAACCTATTTCTTCACCTTCCCCCTTCCTCTCAAGTATCAACACTCTTTTTTCATATACACACTAAACACATGAATGGCTACCTACCATTAAGAGATTCTCTTCATAGTCTGATTTTGATCTTCCCAGAGCAAAGTCTTGGTCAACTGAATTTGACTGAATTACAATCATTCGTGCTGTGTGAACATTTCAAGATTTCTATTCTTTTCAAACCAATGACAGATAATTCATTCTTCATCTAATTTTCTCTCCCATTTCATCCTCCTCTACTGTCATTTTTAAAAAGCATACCAGTGCAGTCATGATACTAAAAATAAAAGCGGAATATAAGACTGGATATGGCTTGCAAAAGAAACGGAAAAAGAAAAAGGAGCTCAATGACTGTTCCTGTGAATTTTCAGGGGGAAAACTTTCAGAATCTTTCTCAATATCTTTAGTTAGAATATTTGTCAAAGAAGCAAACATAAAACAAAACAATAAAAACTTAGGTATAAGACTACTGAACATTTTATCAGTTTGGAAATAAGTAGGAATATATTATGTCTCAGAATATTGTGAGAGAAAGTGATTGCAGTTCTACATATTGCAAGATTGCAAAATTACTTTTGTTGTATGTGTTATGCATGATGACTTAAAAGCAAGAAAAGAAAAAAACAGAGTAAAGAAAGAAAAGCGGGGTGTCAGGGATGGTGGCTATGACCCAATGACCCTTCGTTAATCATTCATAATTTGCTGCAGACGTGGGATTCCAATTACATCATGTGTGTATAAGGAAGGTTTTTTAATGTTGGGGGGTTTTGTTGGTTTGGTTTTTTTTGCAAGGGCCAGAATACAAAAAAAAAAAAAAAAAAGAAAAAAAAAATCAATTCTCACCTTCCTCAAGTTTTCCATAGTCTATGGGAAACAATACAGCTAAATGATAAACACTGCCATATGAAGATATTTATCACTATGAATCTAGTCAGAATTTAGACCAGCCAGTGTCATTGAATACAATACAAATACGAAGTACAAGTCGAAAGGAGAAAGAAATCTTACTTGCAAATGCTGGCATATTAATATATAAATCATCATTACTTTTATGTAATATAACATATTTAGATCAATGCTGACTATTTATTTGTCAGACTGTCTAGTGTGGTATAAGCTTCTTAACTTTCTTTTTCTTTTTTTTTTTTTTTCTTTTTTTTTTTTTTTGTTTGTTTGTTTATTTCTTTTTTTTTTTAAGAGTCTTGCAAGAAAAAAGGCTGAACATTGAAAATGTTTATTTAGGCACAGGATGACTGATTGTCCATGGCTGAGACTGTAACTTTATCAGTTCATGACATGACAATTCATGCATTTTTGCTGGTATGTCTGAGGCCCATGGAAACCCCCATCTTTCTTGACAAGGACATTGGTACCCTCTTCTGGAATTCAAGCCTCAACAGAATCATAATTTCCATTTACATCAAGTACAATACTTTATTGTTTATTCTCCCCTTCGTTTTTGTTTTGGATTCATAAGTGGGAATTTATTTAAAACAGTGTCTACATCTCTTTATATATTATAGGATCTAATTTAATATTAAATTTGTCTTGAACATAACAAATTCCCTTTACACAATACGCTGTACAGCTTTTGATAATTTTGATGAAAAAAGGACAGATTGTGTTTGGCTAGGGGGTTTTTGTGTTGTTTTTTTATTAAATCTGTTTTGAGAAAAAAAATCATTTCAAGATCACTTCTAAGCCTCAATTTAAAACATTAAAAAAATGTTTTGACCACATAATCGAGCACTAAAAAATGAAAAAAAAAGAGCAAAAGAAGATGAAAAGGAGACAGATAATTAAAATCTAATATATATGTATAAAAACATATTCAACAGCCACATTAAAATAAAACATATCTTAATATAGCATATTATATAGGACACTGAAACAATACATCAAATATAGCAAAATGGGATCTTGTGAAAATTGAAAAATGTGATACGATACAACAAAAATTCCTGAATGTGTTGATGGAGGGGAAAGTGTTGTGACACATTTGATTAACTTAGCGAATTCTAATGGGGAACATGGGGAAGTGAATGGTACAAGAGAATGAAGTTATAAGTGCACAGTCCTTGAATGAGACAAACGGAAAAAATAACGTCCATTCCTAAATAGTATAATTTAGATGACACTGTAGTAATACATGTAAATATGGCATCAAAATAAATATTAAAACAAATATTCCCAAATCATGTACTTTGAATTGATTTATTAGCAAATATGACAAGCATGAGAAGATGTATGTTGGAAGAGATTGAAGACAAAAGTATCACCACTAAGTGTCAGACAAACTTAAAAATGATGTCCTGTCTTCTTCAGCTTATTTCACTTACATCATGCTAATACATGTATCTGAATAAAAATATTTATTGTAACAAGTGCTCCCTGCACAATGCACTTCAATGGAAAAATCCAATTTCTATGAGATCCACATGAACGAATTACATAGAGCACTTGTTCAAATATTTTCTCTTGTTACCTCTTCAACATTCTCACTCAGTGATTTCTCTCAGTAAGCTTCAAAAAATGTATTTAATTCCTTCGAAAAATATATATTAACAAGCTTCTGCCAAAGGATTTCGAATTAACATACAGTCAAGATATTTATTCTCTGCATTTAATAAAGATACCCTCCACTCTCTACTACATGCATGCATCTATTTATAAGGCAGAGCCCAATACAAAAGTCTCACTCTGTAAATAAGAGGCAACGCCAAAAAGTCATACATTGTTTACATTTTAAGTCTTCGTTTTCCTTAAACCTAAAAGATTAAAACTAACCAGTTGGGATTATTTACACACATGCCTGTAATAAATGTACAAGGAAAACACTACCAGTAGCAATGTCACATCATGCCATAAATTTTCATTAATGCTACAACACCTAGAGGAACCATGCAATGGAAGACATTTTATCTATTTGGAAGGGAAAATGAAATACATGATCTCTTTTCATTTATTTATATTCAATGGGAAAGAACACCAATTTCAAATGCAGGATTCCTAATCACATTCCAAAATTCAAAGCCCAAATTTTCCAAAACTGCATACATAGTAATAAATAAAACAATACACATCAATTTTTTCTCTAAAAAAAAAGTTCACAACACATGCTAAAGATTTGAATACCCACTCTGCACACTTCCTGGAAATAAATTTAGCACAGTTGATTTCAAATTCAATGCAAAAAATCTTAAAAAGACAATGTAATGGGAATAGCAATTAGATATTTGGAAAGGAATTAAAAAAAAAAAATTAAATGAAGTATTACCATCTGCTGCATCTAATGAAATATAGACTCTACACAAATTATACTGAATCTAGCATTCCAGAAATACATTAGCAATAGCACGGTTTTGATGAAGAAATGGAAGAAAGAAAGTACGCTGAAAACTCATTAAAAAGAAGAGAAAAAAATAATTAAATTGTAACAGATATCTTTAAGAAAAACTGTATTCAAAGACTGGAATTTTCTTCAAACTACTGACAGTTCTTTGTTCAACTGGGGGGAAACATAAGAGTCATTAATTAATGTTCTAAGATTTCATACCATTTGCAATATTTTCATATTTTTAACAACAAAAATAAAAAATCTCCAAAAATAAATCGTCTTACAGATAGACAGGCACACAGACATAGACAGGCAGGCTCACAGACAGACAGACAGATAGAGACAGAGAGCATTGGGGAGGAAACGTAGGACACAGCATACTCTACTATTGCAGGTCTACTTGCCGAGCAAGAAATAGGTTTCATGTATGATGATAATTACGCTCTAAAGAATATTATTATTTTGTCCTCACCATGGGGAAAGCCATCTTGCGGGTGATCTCGGTGTAGTCGGCATTTCTATCATTGACCTGAGACTGGCCTGCCGCCAGATGGGCACAGACAAAGCAGAAGGAAGTGCTGTTGATGAGGAGGCGAATCGCAACGCCTCCTTTGTTGCCTGTCGCACCACCAAGGCCAGTTTTTACTTTGTCAACAGCAACATCCCTGAAAATCATAAATACCAGCCATTATATTCAAAGTAATGTAAAGGCTTACATTCAGTGGCAAAATTAATAATTTTTGTTTTAAGTTATGGTTTACCTTTTAAGTCAATTTGATTATTCTGCTCCACTAAGTAAAATGAAGCTTACTTCCTTGAAATGTTTTTTCAATCATTCAGCTACTTTTAACAAGGCTTTCAGAGATTATCAAGACATGTCCATAATGCCTCCATACATCTCTGTTTTGGAACTGCAAATATTCACTTTTTTATAATTCTACTTCCACGAATAGAATTGTTATAAAGCGAATATCCACTTAACTAATTGACAACTTAAAGCCGAAATATCATCATGAGCACAATTTAACTTTAAGACACCAATCTGGCCCTGTATCGAGAAGAGCACAACATATATCAGCATGAGCATGATTTGATTCTTTGACGACAATTTGACCACGTATGGCCGGTCTCATCATCCCAATGTATGGACAAATTGTAGTCAAAGAGTTAAATTGTGCTCAGGCCGACATATCAGCCCTACATAGTCAAAGGCTTAATCACACTCTAAACCCTTTAGAAAAGTTTCCGTTGTGGGCCATTTCAACATCATGCAATGAAAATTATTTGCTAGGCTTTGACCACTAAACTTCTTTACCTTACAAATGGAGCGAGCTGCGGGCGAACCATCACATACAACACGACCCCAACCAGCTGGATGCTTGTGACCAGAATGTATTTGCGGTCCCTTGATATCGTCTTGAGAACTTCCTTCTGCCACTCCTTGGCATTTGTTGTGCTGAAATATATTTACAAAAGCTCTTACAATAGAAAAATGCGCCTTATAGTTACTTAGTTACTATTATTCAAAAAGACATTTAATTGATTTTTTACAAAATAAATAAATGGATAATGATAATAACAATAAAAGTCATAATAACAATATTAATTCTAATTATAAACAGAGAGAGGAGGAGGAGGAGAAGAAAAGGAGCACAAACTGTGACACATGAAATGACACGCTTCAACACATGAAGCAACACGCTTCAAGGCCCCTCTAAGTCCAACTCTCTAAAATTTAATGTTATTCAATCAATGTATTGTGTCAAAAATTGCCATGTTGCTTGACGGTGTGCAAAAACCCCCCATAAATATATATTTTACTAATCATACAAAGAAGACAAATGTAGACACAACACACATTACCTGGCACTCATGATGTTACTGGCATTCAGATCAACAATTTCCTCAAAGCCTACGGCAAAAACATCAACCGGCTTTTCATAGTCTACATCGTCAACCAACACACCTATTAAAGGGGAATGCAAAGTAATTCAAAAGGCACACATGAGATGATTTTGAAGAAAAAAGGAAATTCAAAATATCTTTCAACTTAAAATGACCAAATAAAAATATTCAGTAAAAAAATACAAACTAAAATAAAACAAAATAGAAAAACAAAAACAAACAAAACTCACAGGACCAAAATTAAGAATGTGTAAAAGTTACTTATACTGTGCATCAAGTGAAAATTGTGATAATCGGTAAGACTGTCAAGTCATAAAACCACATTAATGATCATGCCACTAAACTGACAGCAACCGTACATGTTGCATTTATCACAGTGGAGTATACTTTACTCATGCTGACCTGCCAAAACGAAAACTACCAATACAAAGGAGTGAGGAGAACAACTTAACCCTTTGAGAGCTAAATTTGCCTTTTACTGATTTTTCGCACCCAAAGGCTAAAAGCCTACCTTGGGGACCTTTGTGAGCGTCAAGAAGCCAGTCGGCCAGCGACTGATGTTTGTATGCGATGCTCCGGGTCAGCTTGCCTCCGTTGACGTTGTACGTCCCCACAAAGACACGGATTTTCTGTACATGAGTGTAAGTCTTGTAGCAGTGTGTCATTGCTTGCAGGATGTTATCAGAAGCTGTCATAAAGAGGAAAGCACTATAGTCTATACTTAACATTACAAACCTCATTCAGTCCTTGAAATCTTCCTTATATATAATGTACTGAACAAAAAAAAAAAAAAAAACCACATTGATTTGATTTCAAATATCTCTGGCAATCTTTTCTATGAACATTGGGAACATTGAAACATCTTTTACTAAAATAAGGTGTTCTCAAATCCCTTTAAATACTAAGACTAGTAGCCAATGTTTAACACCAGTGAGTGAATTTTTACAACAAAATATAAGAAGAAAAAAGAGAAATACCTAAATCAATAATAGTTATGACAATAATTATAATAATATTAGTAATAATAACAATAATAACAACAACAATAATAATAATAATAATAATAATAATAATAATAATTATAATAGTAATAATAATAGTAATAATAATAATAATAATAATAATAATAATAATAATAATAATAATAATAATAATAACAATGGTGTGATGTATTCACCATGCAAGTATCTGGAAGACAGCAAGGCCCGTGCCCTGTCTGACAGGTCCCCGTGCAAGGCGCTTCCCATGAGCAAAATATCAATGGCCTCCTGCTTGCTGTTATCAAGGAAATTGTTCTGGATGGTTCTTGTGGCAGAGCGGGATGCATCAGAATACTGGCATACAGCAGGAAAAGATAAAAGAAACAGTGAAAATATTACACAGGTGTAGAGTCACTTAACTCGAGATAAAAATATTAAAAAATGGCATTCTTGACATTTGTTTATTTACTCAGTTGACAATTTAATGTTGGAACAAATTTTAATATACTCAGTAAGAAACCATCTGTTCTTTAGTATTCACATAGGGAGAATGTTGTTGCTTGACAACTAATGCAATAAAACGCCTAGGTTAGAAGATAACAACAACAAAAATAGACTGATTCGACCAGTGAAAACAGTCACATTTAAAACAAATTCAATGTGAAAACTTAAATATAAGAGTCAAGCAAAAATAAGGAAGAAACAAAAAACCATACCTTTGATCTTCCTCCACCTAACGCACCAGTGCCGGTGTAAATGCGGCTGACGTGGTCTCCATTCCTTTCCCAAATCTGCTTGTACACTTCCTGAAACCGTCCAATCATTTGCGGCTTGGAGGAGAGTCCGAGAGCATCCAGCTGCTTCATCATCATCTGACAAACACACACACACAGCCCAAAGTATATATTAAACAAAATGAACTTGTAATATTGTGTGAAATATGAATCTGCCTTCACCACGTGCCTTCATCAGCACGTGAATCTGCCTTCACCAACACTGTCTCTGATTCAGCCTATACACATTTTGTCTTTAGGTGAGTCAGAAAGATTCCGAAATGTGTATACCCCTCCTAATGAATTAGCGTATCTTCAGATCATTAATGCTTGTGACAAGTAGATAGATGTTTTTTGTTGGGTTTTTTACTTCAATAGTAGTTGAGTGACAAAAATATTTAATTTAAACATTTAAATCCTGTATTTCACTATACAAAACACATTTGCTGCTGAAAAACACAATGGAAAAAGTTTTTACAATTCTTGCTTTAAAACAGTAATACATTTTTACAAAAGTACTTAACAAGAACCAAATCAAATGGACTATGAAAAAAACCACATTTATAACAAACAAGATTTATTCACCTCCATGCCTATCATCGTCTGCGTTGCATTTGTTCGGTCAAGACAATCCAAACAGTTTGTCCGAAGGGTACCCCTTTGCTGATGTGTGATATTGTTACCAGACGTGAAGAAAAAGTCAAACTGGTGTAAATGCTTGATGATGCGAGCTTTCAATTTTTCAAGATTTTTCAAATTTGAACCTTTTATTTCCGAGTGATAATCAAAAGAGACAAACAGCACATCCTGTGCATGAGCCGATGCATCATGATGATTCTGGAAAAAAGAAAGGGAAGTAAAAGAAAATTCCTTTAAATTTACCAACTTTATTTTTCCTTAACTGGAAATGACAGTCATTATTAGCTCATCAAATGAACATTAATTTTAAGTTAAAATGATACAAAGGAACTAGAAAATAATTAGGATATTCATGAAGCAAAAGAGGAATATTAACTCGATTTGAAGCATAAAGAAATTAATTAAAGGAAACATGATGTTTCATGATTATAAATCTGAAAGAATGATTCAGGACAAATCTATTTGCATATTGTCACATGTGTAGCATCAAGTCCAAACTCACCCTAAATGCCTGACTCAACATTTTCTCTCCTTCCTTGCTCCCCAGCAGATTGATAATGACCTGATCTCCATATTGTTTTTTGATGGTGCAAAGGTGCCGATCGTAAGACGGTGCTGACATCTCATAGCCACGAGACATATGAACTTTGTGTGATCCCACCTTGACAAGACAGGTTATGAGAAAAGATGGTTAAAAAAAAAAAAACTGCATAATATCCTGTTGAGGAAAATTTTCTGTTGAGATTAAAAACTCAAAATGGATGCCGGCATTTTTGTACATTAATAATATTTGTATCATTTTTTAAGAAAACTTTCTTTCAAGTTATTTGATGTGGCCAACATGATAGAAAGCATGCAACTTACACTTTATATGACAACAAGCATGCAACTGACACTTTACTTCATGATGGTAAAATGTGGTTTACATTACCAAACATTATATTTCATATTATATGTGAAATTACTATATCATCTCATTTAATACAATATATGTTCATGACATTATATATGGGTGTTTTTAAAATAGACATGTGATAGATTCTTACCATGATATGCATGAACTATATCATGAGCTATCTCAGCTTATCAGTAATTAAATCCTTTATTAAATTTTACAATTATATCTAAGATTTGTGATTTCTTTACAAATTTTTAAGTACCCATATACACTCCCTCTATCATTGCGTCTAAAATTCTAAGCTACATAATTACCCTATTTTCCCCTTATTATCATACATATACATTCATACTTATATTTTACACGTCTTTGATGAAATTTCCCGATGGGGATGAGTAAAGTATATTTGAATTTAAATTTGATTTTGAAATACACAAATTCTACCTGAATTCCTGGCTGTTCCCAAAACAATGGAACAGATCCTCTTATCTGAACAAATGAAGCAATCTCTTGCTCAAGAAAAATAACCTGAGGTGAAAAATAAAAGAATCTTATTATTCATTTAAAAATTGTTTACCAAAAATATACTTTAGAGAAGATACACAAATTTTTTAAGATAACAGGAGAGAATCCTTATTTCTATACTGATGTCTCTACAGACAAAATATGATTTTTAAAATGCTAACAATGATATTTCATTGACCTTGAATCGCTAGAGTGTGGAAATACTGAATATTTGGGTAAAATTCTTAGGATAACAAACAGGATTACAAGATTCATAAAACAGGAAAAACACATTTTCTTTGTATAAACTGACTAACAATAAAATATGTCAAATGTGTAAAAAGGTCATATTACATTGAAGACAGTTCAAATTCAAAGACAATATTTGTAGAGGTTTCAAGAAAAAAATCCCTGTTTGGGAAATATCTTATATAAATATATTTCTTAGAAGATCAAACACATTTCTATAGAATCATATACATATACCAATAATTAAAAGTCAGATGGAAGAAATGGAGGTAAAAACAACAAATATCTGAAGGAAAAGGAAAAAATAGAGGAAAAAACAGCAGAGGGATCCTTTTCAGTAATACAATTTATAATGACATTAACACAATATTTCAGACATGATTTTTTTAGAAAATAACAAATTAGGGAAAACTAAACTGAAAACTCTTGTAAACCATGAAAACAAAAACATAAATCAAATCCTTTACAAGTGTTCATTTCTGTCTCATTCATTGAAAAAATAAATACAGGTCGCATAAAATGGAAAGTTTTACCTGCTCTGTCTCGACAAAGTTTGCCACATTGCCATCATCATTTGCACCCCGGACATTGAATCTTGTCCCTGCTCTCTCACAACTTAAACGTGAGATGAGACAAACTTTGGCTTGTCTGTGTCCAGCGTAGATGGTGCGAATTTCAATGCCACCACACATGATCTGAAAAAGATATTGCATACTATTTTACACTCAATGGAACTTTAAAAAAGGAAACGTTTAATCAAAATAAATGGAAGAGAAATGAGTATGAACACC
>JBCHJU010117986.1:0-10571 GCA_039654505.1 Plocamopherus imperialis | reverse complement strand
TTGGTTTTTTCTAGGTTTGCCACATGAAGGGTTTGAGCCCCCCCCCCCCCCCCCTTTTTTTTAAATTCCCCTTCTCTCATCTCATTTTCCTATGGATTGTGGAAAAGATATCCGCTTGAGTTGACCCTATGATGACCCACTGTATATTTAATTTGATTTATTCGGCTCTTTCACTTCTACAGTTCAAGAGACAATAAAATGGAAAACCTATTTTTCTTTTTTCCCTCTGAAGGACTTAAGCTTTCATAGCAGAACTTGAGCTTTCAAAGCACAACTGTGATTATTGGATCAATTTATGTTGATATGAACCTATAAGTCGTCCTTGAAGTGTACTCTGTTGTTGAAGATAATAAGAAAGCGAAAAAAAAATAATCATTACAAATCTTTCCTCACCAGGATGAATGTTATTTCTTTCTGCCATGCTTGCCACATTAATACTTTTTTAAAGGTCTCTCTCATCTTATTTTCCTCCTGGATTATGGAAAATAATATCCAGTTGTTAATTAATTGTTCTCTTTTTTCCCCCCATTGACTTGAACTTACAAGTCCTCTGTGAAGTGACCTTTCTGTTGTTGCCAGACACTTTTTTTTGTCTTTCAGTCTCCTCTCAATGCATGCATTCCACTTGGTGAATTTTATCTACACATCTTGTATTTCTTGATATGATCATATGGAATATACATACACTGACTAATGCCTTTTTTATGGCTCTCAGATCTTCAGTCTGTTGTATTTGTACAGCAGTCCATGGATTCCTCAAAAGTTCTCATCATGTAACAGCTTAATGTAGCCACAGGTCTTCTTTTTTCTTTAATAATGCAGCTATGAACTCTTATTGTTCCATGTGTCTATTTGAATTTTAAATTTGTTTTTCCACTGCTAAGTACTGTTGCAAAGGAGCAGAGTTTGAGGCATATTTTTATTTTACTTGTTTACTAATCATGTTAACACACTATAAAAACTTCTTCACAGATGAAAGACATTACTTGCCCCTGCTGTTAGTGATGCATTAAGAACACTATAATAATCTGATGGAGAGTAAGAAGGTGACTTATCAACCTGCACGGTTCAGTCTCCGATACACCTCTCCTAAAGTAAAGAAAATAACCAGTTTACTGAACATCCTTCTTCGTTTTTTAGTCCATGCTGGAGGCTACTAGTAAACTGACATATTGCTCTATTATCATGTGTTAGTTGTATTTCTTTGATCTCATAATTGTTTTCTTTCAGCACTTCCAACTCTGCATGCTGCTGTCGAGTAGAATACAAGGATTGAACTAAAAAACAATAAACAAGCCTTACCTTTAGGTTTATTTATATTAAGCAGTTTACTTGTCTGCAGATCCCCAAAATGTTCAGTGCAGTGAAATGAGAGATATCTAAAATTGTCACAAATGCAGGATTATCCTCATATTTTTCTCTTTCAGGAAATATTTGACTGCTAGTTAATTTTTTATTTCAGAAGTTTCCCTGCTTTGTTATTTTCACTTGCACTTATTATTTACAGTGAGATTTTGTATTATTGCCTGGAAATAATACTGTCATAAATGCAGACGTCAAAATTTTGTACAAGGTTAGAGTTATAAAAATTTTTAAAAAATGTATTGCTTCTCATTTGTTTCAATCAGTCTAGGAATAAGTAGTTCACTTTTTCTTTTGCCTTAAAGATTGAGTAATGTCTATTCATTTTGATCAAGTCGCACTTAGGACTATTCTTCCCAGGCAGTGATATTTTATAGAAAACAAAATAAACTATCTTGCATATGTTAATGGCTTATAATGTAACCAAAGTATACTATCTCACATTTACTGATTCAATATATATATATATAATACGAATACATTTACAGCCAATATTCTTGAGCCCCAGCTGACAGTCCCTCAGACCGGCTTAGCACCTATTGCTACAGTTCAGGAACAACCTATGCAGCCTATGCAACCTCAAGGTTAGCACTCAGTTTAACTGTGAACTGTCTCCCTTTGTAAAATTTGTGAAGACCCTGTATTGTGTTTCCTTCAATAATTTCTGAATGAGTGCAATAAGATTGACATGTGATCCCTCATTTTGTTCAGAAATGTCTGTAGATTTGGGTTTTTTTAATGGACTTTTTACAGTTTGTATGATATAAAGACATACGGTCAGGTCAAGGATGTCTTATAAACCAATATTTCTTGATTTGAACCCTGTCAGAATGGAAACATTTTTAATAAATGATTTGTTAAAAAAAAAAAAAGTAATAATAATTGCATGACTATTTCATGTATAATGTTTTTAGGAATGACTGTTATGGGCTTTAGAAAATTAATATTGATGCTTTCTGAAGAGATATAGCTAGCCCTAAGTCATTTATAAACAAGAAAAGTCCATTCAGCTCCAAATTTCATCACAGAAGTTGAAAAATTTGAATAAAAATAAGGGCTGTCAAAAAAAAAAAAAAAAGTATTTAAAACTGAAACATATGGTGGTTGACCATAATACACCAATCTCACAAAACTAAGGGAACTTGCCATCATAACATTTCCTTTATAAAGGAATCTGAAGAAGTTTGAAGTTGCTGTTTGTAGCAGAAATGTATAGTCTAAATCAATTTTAAATAAATAATATAGAAAAAAAAAAAATCACAGAGCTCTATCCACACTCGGAACTTCCACGACACTCATTTATAGAAATAAAAAAAAAAGCTGCCATATATATTTTATAATAAAATTCCTCAACATCCATCCATTATGTATTTATCATAGAAACTTCTCTTATAATGCGCACCCAAAAGTTGAAAATGTGACTAAAAATGAAGGTTGTCATTAAAAAATGTTTCAAAAACTTCAAGTGATTTTATCATATCGTCAAGCAGACTTAAGCCAAAATGCAACTGACACACCGTTGAATCGTTATACCACCAGCTATTATAATTTATTGAATTTGATAAAATCCTCCAACACTAAACCCAAGCTAGTTGAGGAAAGTTTTGTTGGCTAAACTGTGTTTTCTTGCAACTGAGACAGTTTTTATTGATTATGTCAAAACTAGCAAAAATGACTTAGGCCAAAAAGGTAGCCGCTTGACGATATGGGAGAGAGGTGCCTCAATGATGCATAAAAAACATAGGAATGAGAAAGAAATATAACCCCCCCTCCCCAAAAAAAGAAAAAAAAAAAAGAAAAAAAAATTATATCTTTTTTCAGCAATTCTCTTACCACAATCTTTATTAAATAAATACATTTCATATATTATGTACGGTACATGTTCTTCATATTTTTAAAATAATTCCTGATAAATTTTGATGAAATTATAATTAGATCAAATTTGATTTCACGTTAGCAGATTATAAATTTATTTAACTTTTCAGTGCACAGTTTTATCTTGATGATTACAAGCAGGATATTATTTTTTGTCCATTCAATCAAACAGGTACCACGGCAAAAGCTTGCGATTGAATTGAAACTGCTTCTTTTAAATGAATGGAGTGCTAAATATAACTTAACTTGAACTAAATGGATGGTTGAGTAAGTTCCTTGGGCATGATCTCTGGTAGTCTCAGTGTCTGCTTTCCCCTTAAATGTAGATTCTTATTCAGCTGGTTTGATGGTAAGAGAGATGTGGACATGGTCTTCGGGGTGGCAAAGCGGGAAAACCTCATTGCATCAACAGGAACGCCGGTGTATGAAGTCTGGTAGGTGGAGGCAAGGTCTGGGTAGTAAAGCTCTTTTGTTCTGTCCTCCTCTTCAGTCTTTTTGGACTCCTTCAGCCCAAAGTTTGTAGGAGCTCCTGTACCATGAAAGAAGAGGATAAAATCACTTGAAAAGAATTTGTGAAAACAATGAGGGGACGGAGGTGGGTGGCACAGGAGGGAGGGGGCTTGGGGGGAGGGGGAGGGGGGGAAGTCGAAGAAAGGAAAATAATCAAGGGCAGTTAATGTGTAAAATAGTGAACTGGTATTTGAATGCTACGTGAAATGCAGAGAGGATCTTATATCAAACGTCCAAATTCAAGCCTGTGCCATTACTAATATGCCAATAATTTCACTTAACCAGCGAAAAGTAAAAAAGATAACCACTTAATCCCCTTCGCCCATCTCAAAACATTGTAGTGACTTCCCCTTTGCAAACAAAGTCCCCCAACACTACATTACCACCATGATAAACAAAAAAAGTTGCACAAAAAAGAAAGAAAAAAAAAAAAGAAAATAAAATACAAAAAATTAGTTCATCAACCAACTCTAATTTCACTTATGGTTCATTCTGAAACATCATTGTATGACAACAAACTGAAGCAGAGGTTTATCGTAAAGGGTGTTTTCCACCTGATTGCTTTGACTGCAATCTGACCAATGAGAATGAGCAGATTTTGTTGTTTTTGTCTGCACATTCTAATTGGTAGTAGAACTGTCCACTGAAGACACACCAGCCACATAAATCTGACATTGTTTAAACACCAGTATTTCATACAGAATCCCAACAGGGTGCGTAATGTAACCATCATCATAGTTTGTTCAAATTGTTTTATTACTTTCCCCCCTTAAACATGCCGGGTTTCTTTGTTCAATGGTTCTAAGGCTATTTAAGACTGCCACATCAATGAAGGTTGACCACAGCTTCATTCAACATGGCTTCATCATTGTTTCATTATCTTTGGAAAAAAGTAAGTCCAAAACCTACTCTTTTACATTATGAAAATACATGTATAGTAGACTTAATATATAATGGATATGAAAAGTACAGTTATTAGATCATTAGAGAGCAGAATTATTCCTCTATTACATGCAAAAATCCATTTATCGCAATCATCACTGATGAAAAAGTTATGTCTACCTGAAAATAGGTAAAAAACATGCGCTCAGCATTACCCACTACCTTACATCTTCAATGAATTAATGAAATCACTAAAGCTGTTACAAGAAAAGACATGGTATTACACTAAAATTGGCATAGAATTAACCCTCTTTCTCTTAATAGAGTAAATTCTGTATCTCCATTTAGATTCTTCTTAGAACAAATAACACCTCAAATCCAATTTCAAACCTTAAATCTCAACAGAACCATTTTCTGTAAATTCTGAAAACCAACAGAAAATGTTTACGCAAAGATTCTTTTCATCAAGTAGGGTTCAATGTTCCCTTGTGATTCAGATCTGTTAGCAGACTTGAGAATTTTAAAGAAGTGGAGGATTTTGCTCCTGACATGTCTAGTCTGTAATATGTCATTTCACTTCAACTTGCTGCATATGAATATATATACATAATATTTTTATATTTCTCTCCCTCGTTTTGAAAAGCAGAAAAAAAACAAACAAAAAACAAAAAACAAAAAAACAAAACAACAACCCCCAAAACAACATTATGTGCTCTCTTGTCAGACCTGGTTGTGTCCAAGTGTGATATTTTGAATTCAAATCTTATGTCTTAATATTGTCTTCATTGCCCATAAGCGCTATTGAGGGCTATAAGGCTTCGGTGACAGCTAGTACCAGTATATATACATGGTAAAATAAAATAGTCCAATGTATATTTGAAAAGAAAGTAAAACAGAGATGACCATGAAATCTTACCTTTCAAAGGATGGTCTGTCCTTTCTGGCATCCATCCCAAAGCCTGGCTATCCCAGTGTCGCAACCCTGGCATGCTCTTTTCACGCCACCTGCCATTGTAGTTTTCGTCATAGAGAGAGATCAGCATGTCATCATACTGACGACCATGGTGATGAAAGAGCTGCTCTGCTGGAATTCCTTCACTGTTAAGCTTGGCTTTGCGACGGATGACGACATCTGGATGGGCATTTTCATAATTTCTGAAGTCAATGCGATTTGTTGTGTTATGCTTGAATTTGTCTTGTGGAAACTGAAGAAAAAAGTCGAATAAAGATTATACAAATTAGGTTTCTTGTCAAATAAATCTTTCATATCTGAAATCGTTATATAAAAAAAATCATAAAACAATATAATGAAATAAAGATAACAACAGAAATATAAATCCCTATGCAAAAAATCAGTCAAAACAAAAATGCACAAACAAAACGCCAATAAACTCAGCATCATTCAAATGCTTCTCTCATAAACAAGTAACTTAAAACACCTCTAAATTACAATACAAAACAAACAAACAAACAAACAAAAAACACATATACACAAACAAAACAAAGCAACAAAACAAAAGCAAAAACAAAAGAACAAACCCCACAAGCTTCGTGGCTAAGTTTTACAAGAATTTGCATGTTAAGTGAACCAATAAAATAAGGAATAATTGACATCAAAAAAGTAAAACAATTAATTATATTACTTTTTAGCATACTTTTCAAACATGCTTTTACATATAGTAGACATTGCAAAGTAAAAAGAGCAAAATGTTTGAAATTAAGTAAATCCTGCAGTGATATTTTCAGCGTGGAATTTAAACCTCATAGGACAGAGAGAAAGAGTTTCCGTTTTGATAATTGCTGGCGCCCCAACGAAGTGTCCAGGAAAATGTCTCTCACTGCAAATATATAGCTCGTATGCAGGTTGCATGGTATAAGATCTAGTACTTAGATTGTTAGGATTCAAAGCAGAATTCAAAAACAAACCTCCTATCATTTTTGATTAAACTGCATCCAAAACGTTGAAGCAATTAGTGATAGAGACAGCACATTGCAGTGACTTGGGGAAAACAACACAGTATACATGTATTTGGTAAACAATCATTATTATTATTGTAGAAACTGGACAAAATTCATCTTTGTCTCATCTACTGCAGGGTGGTTATGGATGGTGATGAGGTCCAGTGACTTCATTTTCATGGAACATTTTCTCATCGTTATCATGATTCTTATAATCTTGGTCTTCAGAATAGCTGACAAACTCAGTAAGCTGAGTATTCCTCCCAATAAACTTAAAATAATTCATTATTCTAGAATTATCATATTAGTGTTGTAGATTTCAGATTTTGCTTGAAATCTTCTGTATCTGTACTGTATTTTATATTGGTTGGGAGTTAATTCAACAATCTGAATGTATGGAAATATGAATATAAATGGCTATCTATATTTGATAAAGGCAATGTAAATGTTTGAGCAGCAAATCTTTGGGTGACTATCTTTTATATTGATTTCCTCTAGTGTCAATATTGCTTGTCCATTAATTGCTTCGAAAAGAAGGGTTACTTTATTTACTCTTTGTTTTCTTGGGAGTATGGTTGTTACCTGATTTGTATAGTTATAGTTTTTGCTTACAAATCTACCTGCATTTTTTTTCTCTAAGTCATCAATTTGATTTTGACAATGTGGATCCCGTACATATCGTCTGTATTCTAAGATTGGTTTTACAAAAGTTGTGTAGCATTCATCGTTGATGTGTTGTGAACAGTCATTGATGTAACATTTTAGGAATGCTTTTTGCTTTCTTACATATTGCATGGTGTTGGTCTTTCCATTGTCGTTTATTATCTTTAATAACACCTAAGTATTTTCCTTTCTTTGTAGTTTTCAGTGTTTTGTTGTGTTGGTTATAGTTTGATTCAATACGTTTCCTTTTCCTGGTTATCTTAAGTACTTGGCCTTTATCTGGGTGAAATTCCATTTTCCAATCCTCTTCCCATTGTTGAAGTAAGTTAAGGTCATTTTGGAGTTTTTTAGAGTCGTTTCTTTCTTTATTACTTTCAGGCTGAGTCCATCTATTGTTGTGTGTAGCCCTTCACTGATCTCTTTCAATGGTCTCGGTCTTCTGCTCTGAGTTCTCCATCCATTTTCACGATATCGTCATTCTATCTTTTAAGTAGACTGTCTCTTGTTCTCTTAATTCTATTTGGTTTCCATTTGGTACATCATTTGCTCCATCTTTTGTCTTCTTTTCTTGCTTCGTGTCCTGCTCATGACTATTTTAATTAATATTAACTAATATTACTTATGTTTCAATGCCCATAACTTTTGTTTGTCTCTTATCTTCTCACATTGTATTCTATTCCTAATCTTAATATTTATAATTTTCTTTCCATGGGCCTTTGTGTTGTTTTTAGTTTGTTGAGGATGTTCTTTGTGATAGTCCATGTTTGGCTATGATATATGTAAGTTTTAAAGTTGGTAGTATGCATTGATCAAATATTGCTCTCTTTAGTACTGTTGGCATATATGTTTGTCTTGAAAAATGTCTTATTTTTACAAAAGCAACGCCATCCTGCACTTATACTTGCTACTTCTTGTATTGTTGCCTTCTCTCAAGTAAGTTGTTTGGCCAAGACATTTGTACTGTTGAACATTATTACATTATTTTCTATCTTTATGTTTTCATCATTTTTATAGTTGCTCATATACCTCATCTTTCATATGTGGACTTTCAAACCAACCTTTTTGCTCATTTTGTTTATAACATTTAGTTGTTTTTCCATTTATTTCAAGTTATCTGTGAATAGCTGACATCATCTGCAAATCTTAGATTAGTCAATTCTTCTCCTTCTGTGAATATACCTTTCTTTAATTCAGCCTTCTTGAATATTTCCTCGACATCTGCATTAAAAAGTTTGGGGGATAAAGGGTCGCCTTATCTCACCCTTCTTTTTATGTGAATTGTATCTGATGTTGGCCATCATGATGTGGTATTTTTGTGTATATGTTCTGAATGATGTTAATGTAGGTCTCATGGATGTTGATATTTCTGATGGCCTCAAATATAGCAAAGTGTTCTATCGAGTCGAAAGCTTTTTCATAATTTATGAAACCTATGCATAGAGCGAGGTTGAATTCGTTTGTTTCATCTTTGTTTGATTTATTTCTTGGAGGTAGTCAATACATGCGGTTGAAAATCCTTTTCTGAATAATGCTTGTTCTTTTGGCTTTTGGTTGATATTTGTCTAAATGTGTGTTCCATTCTGTGTCATAATAATCTTGTAAATATGTCACAAGTGTGTGAAAGGAGGTTTACTGGTCTGTCGTTTTTTATATCTTTTCGACCACCTTTCTTGAAAAGAATGGTTAGTTATTTTTGCTTCATTCCAACAGTACCGTAGGTTTTTAAGTTAATAAAATATCATTGAATACTTGAGTGAGATATCCGAATACATGTTCACATTTACCTCTGATCTTTAAAATGTCACTTGTTATCTTGTCTATTTCTGATGCTTTATTTTTCTTCATAATGTGGATGGGTTTCCTTGCCTAACTTTCTGTAAATAGAGGAATCTCTTTTTGGTTTGTGTCACTGTTTGTCTTATAGTTGGGGATTTACCCTAGATTTCAACAGTATAAAGTAAAATTTTGTATAGAAATCAGATCGAATTTCTAAGAATTCATTCCCTATCTCTTATTACCTCTCTGTTTTCATTCAACATGCCTGATATTTGTTTCTTATCCTCAGATTAACTTAAATTTCTTTTGGCCCTTTGCCACTCGTTAACATTTTCTTGACAAGTTCATTCTTTTTTCTTCTTGCTCTTATAAATGCGTTTCTTCTTCACTGTTTTGTTCAGCTCAGAGTATTCTATTCCTACTTGTGTTTGTTTATCTTCTTGTCAAATCTCTTTCCTTCTCTTATCTAGGTCATCTATTACTCTATCTTCTTGACTTTCATAGTCTATTCTATTATTCAGAGGATGCTGTATTTTGTCAATTTCTTCTTTCAGAGGGTATCAATGGATGGATGGATGTTCCTTATATTTATATAATAGTTGCTCAAATCTGTTCTGGAGGTTAATTGGAAATCACATAGTTTCCTCTTGAAGGTTTTTAAAGGCCGTTTTTATTGTTTCATTTCTCTGGATCCATTTCAATTGTTTTAGTTTTTTGTTTTTTTTTATGTTTACTTCAGTGCGAACCATTCTGTGATCGCTCCCGATGTTAACATTTTTCAACATTTGTCTCACCACTTGATAAGTGTGAAAAAAGTTCCTTGACTTCGAGATGACCAGCTGGTGTTGGCCAGCTTGTTCGGACTCACTTTAGGTTAGGTGTGAAAAAAGGTTTGCTGGTCAAGAGATGTCCAGAGGGGAGGTTATGTCATAAGATGAGATCTATGAGAGCACAGTGTCTGCAAGTGGGTGTGGCTGGGGGCATTTTGCGCTGTCATATGAATAGGTCTGCAATGCTCCGCTTGCCGAATAGGCAATCGGCGCAAGAGTGTCTACAAACCACCAGATGACTAGAACAACAAAAACAAGACTTATTAATCAAAGTAAATCTGGTCAATTACCTTTAATGGAGGGAAAAAGTTTGTATCAACGAAGCAAAAGTATTGATCCATCTCCAAAGTGTTCGGATACGGTATGAGAATTTTCAGATCAAATTACCAATAAATAAAAACAGGCCTGTAAATGAACCATGTAAAAATTGTCTAAAAAATTTATGTGTTTGGCATAATAGATATCTGTAATCAAATTTTAAGTTCCTGAGGTTGATCTATGTAAACAAGGTAGTGCTGGGCAAGATTTGGACTCGGATTCGGATAGTCTCACAAGCACAAATCTAGATTCGATTCCTGGCTGAAAAGGGCGAATCCTGACTACGCATCCAAAAAAAGAAAAAAAAAAAGAAAAAAAAAAAAAAAAAGAAATTGCCCTCTTCGCTCTCAGCAAGTTCAAGGTCAATTCAGCCAGCTAGACACTGTCACGACTCAG
>JBCHJU010117875.1:0-10571 GCA_039654505.1 Plocamopherus imperialis | reverse complement strand
TGAATATTTTCTTTTGTGTTCATTCACTCATTAATTCAATGAGGCTAGATCTAATCTTATAATTTTATTTTTGAGTTTATTTGCTATCCTCTCATAGGGAAACTAAACTAAAACATTGGAACGATCTTGTCACTATGAGAGGAAAACCGTAACTAAAGATTGCTCTCTGCGTATCCAATGAGTACGGCAACGTCGAATACACGTTCAATAAGAATTTGAACGGGTGCACTTGGCACGACGAAGCCATTGGCGACGGTGAGTGGGAAAGTCCAACTAGAATACTTTACATGGTCAATGGTATGGAAAACTAGTGTCTATTGACCATTACATCGACCTCCCCAGCTTTACAAATTGATTCGTTACGCAGGAAGAAATCAATTTGTAATTCGTCAAAATTCATCGGTTGTCGATGTAAAAGAATCTTATCATACAAACCTACATGGATCTTTCATTCTCTTACATGTGTGCCTGAAGAAGGGTGATCGAATCAAGAAATGATGCTGAAATAAAAAGCATCAATAAACAATTAGAGTCATCTGATTGATATAACGATTCCCGTGAATTATCCCTTTTTCCCGCATGTTAAAAAGTATACTACATTTATTATCATTATGTTGTGGTGAATATTACACCTATGGGGATAATGTAGTGGATCCTCTCCTGACCACTAACAATAATAATATATATCCGTAGTGGAATTTGCATCACTATATCGGATCAATATTATCATAATTATATTCATGCTTATATGCATAGAATTATAGCTTATAGCTTAGTTCATTGTTCAAAGTTAACTTATAGTTTATGGCTTTTATAGCACTTTTTAGCACAAAGAATACACTTTGTTTTAATCATTTACTTCACCTTTCGAGATTAATATGATTAAATAATGATTAATTGATAAAATCTCTACCATTCATAATCCTGTGAAAATAAACAAGTATGAGCATGTGATTTAAATCTGGGGATTCACATTCACGTAGAATATTTATCACAATTGAGAACCATCCCACATAACATAAACAATTCCAAGTAACCATTGGTTTGAGTATAATTTGAAAACTCAATCTTAGAAACTTTGGAAAGCACAATTAAGCAGGTTTATAGACCCATTGATCATGATTTATATGGTATTTAAAGATCAATCGGATTATACCAATTAATAAAAAGGATTTGATAATATCACAAAGAAGCATCAATCAAGAAAATCAATGTAACTCAACAAATCAATCACCGTAAAATTAACAAACATGTTCTAGTAAGATCAATTATGTGACCATTACCATTATATATCACCGTGATAAGTGATTAGATTGAAGTTAATACTATGTTAACTAAACAATCAATTGATAAAAGTTATGTATATCACTATAGTAAGTGATTAAATAAGTGACTTGTCTGTTCACGTTAGATAATATCAGCCATAATTACTTTAATTAGCCATTCATTATAATTATATCTCATAGGTAATTTATTATACCTGAAATCAATCAATATAATTTATCTCACTTCAATTTTCTTTGATTTAATTCAAGTTACTTCCCTATCTAAACTAAAACATTGGAACGATCTTGTCCCTATGAGAGGAAAGCCGTAACTAAAGATTCCTCTCTGTGTATCCAATGAGTACGGCAACGTCGAATACACGTTCAATAAGAATTTGAACTGGTGCATTTGGCACGACGAAGCCATTGGCGACGGTGAGAGGGAAAGTCCAACTATAATACTTTACATGGTCAATGGTACGGAAAACTAGTGTCCATTGACCATGACACCAATAATGTGTTCTCAAGTTGTCATTACTTGGCCATTGACCTCTAAATATTTCAAGGCAAGTAAAATGCTAAAACCCAAGGTAAGAGACCTAGAGGTAGACCTTGTAGAAAGCAGTAGGAAGAGTCTGTTAAGAAAAGTAATTTAACCTTCATAGAACAGAAGGATACAAGAAGTGTCAGGATAGGGAAGCATGGAAGCAGATCATTTCAGGAATTCAAACCTCATGCACTTGAAGTTAAAATGGGATATTGACCAAGAAAGTTTCGACCAGCTTGTTGTCAATCACACATCAGTTGTAATGCAACATAACAAGTGTTACATTATTTATATGCCTTTATTATCCTCATGTTGCCATCAATAAATAGCTTCACTTTTTTGCTTTATCCCATTGATTGCCTCATAAAACATACGACCTTTATTGCATTTTCAAGGGTGAATTTAATTAGTACTAGTACAAAAGTTGTATCTGCATATAGCCCTATTTTCTTTCCTCGTTTCATGGCCTTTTGAGAACAGACAGCCTTATGAAATATTATAGATATTGTATAGTGAAGTATTTTGTGGTAGATATGTGAAAATCGATATTTGAATTTTAAATTATTTTTTTTAACATACCTAGGGCTTGACAAATCCATCCAGATTTGCCAGAGACATTCCCTGATTAGGGATGTAAAATGTATGAAAGGAAGAATTCATTTCCCTTGAATTTCAACCCATATGAAGGGTTTCCTGATTTCCTTGGGTTCACGTTTGAAAAGTCCCTGTATAAATACAGTCCAGTCCATATATAATGGCATGGGCTATAACGGCACCCCCGCGTATAACGACACTTTCCCCAAGCCCCGTCTTTTCTTCTATTAAATGACAGTAAAAAATTCTGATATAACAGCAGCCATGAGCTTTGTTTCGGTTATAATAGCACTGCAGGTACGCAGAGCTGTTAACAATACAGGCAATTAACAATTACAAATTGTTAGTCCCACGCTCAGAAGCCAACAAAAAAAGCCTCTCTAGTCCTTCGACTCTGTGTTGCGTGCAGTTATCACACTGACACTGGTCCGTATAACAGTACCGGTACCCCCCTCCTCTTCTTACATCCCCTTTCCCCATTACTTGCACCACCTAAGCGCCTGTTTCAGTAGGCTTTGGTACATCTGACTACAGTTTACCACAGTGCTTGGTTATAGCGGCACTTGGATAGAATGGCACTAAAACAAATGTCCCGTTTGTTCTGTTATATCCACGTTATGCTGTAAATGAATTACACTCTTAAAATAAAGATGCTGTGTTTTATCCATATTTTCCAGAATGTCACTTTCACGTTTCAAAGGAACCCTGATTGGGGCCCTTGTTGGGGATTGCATTGGATCTCACTTTGAAGGAAATTCAAGTGTGAAGTTGTCTGACATAAAATCACATTGTGAACGAATAAAATCAGGTAAGTAAATATGTGGGTTCAGTAAATCTAGAGCTAATCTCAATGTCACCTTACTGTAATGGAGAGACTTCAAATGTAATGGAGAGACTTCAAACGTCTGTTTCAAAATAAATGTATCGGTCTGGAAGTGATAGTGAAATTCTTTCTTTAAAGCTGTTGTTCAGGTTGGTCTACATACTTAGCCACCTCAGCTCGTGTCTTTGATTTCCCTTGACAGGATTCTCTATTGATTTCTTTAACTAGTGACTGTCTTTAAATGGTTGAGTTTGTCCAGTGTTGTGGTTCTATCCTTCTAATTAGGAGAGGTAGATTATTCAAGTTTTGGAAAGACAGATGCATGCCATAAATATATAATAAAGTATGTATTGTTTGTCAAATCCATCCTTTTGTCAGCAAGCCTGGCCATTGGTCAGATTTCTAAAGGCAGGAAATCTCTCTTAAAACTGCTACTGCTGCTACCCCACTACTACTACTCCCATTGATTTATTATATATATATATATATATATTGGGTCGTCTCTGACACATAACAAGGAATATACTCCACTCATCCTGGTTCCCTGCTTTCCTCACTGTGTCCCATAATTCAATGTCAATCCATTCGTGGATGTTGTCCTTCCATCTATTCTTCTGTCTGTCTTTCATTTCACTCCCCTCACAGTGTCTTGTAGGATGGTTTTAGCAAGGCCTGAGGAATAGGTGACTTTGCCATACCATTTTGGCATGTATTGCTTGACTAGAGATACAAAGCTGATATAAGAGCTGTTTACAGTTCTTAAGTGTCTTTCAACATTTGTGACATGGTCTCAATAAGAGAAGTTCAATAGTTTACTTAAGCTTCTTATTTCAAGATCCAAGACCTACATGTATAAGTGGAAATATTAATGTTACCAGTAAATGAATTAGCTTGATCTTTGGTCGTAGGGTGGTGATCCTATTTCTCCAGATATGTTTGGTTAGCACGGCTGTATTTTGTGCCATATCCTTTCCTGGAGAGTTAGAATGTTATGAGCTTTGATTCTCTGTCTGAGATGATTGATCATAAATACTTTCAAGATTTTTATGTTTGACTCTGATGTTGTTTGTTGAGTTGTTGTTGATCATAATTTTTGTTTTCCTCTTTACTTATTTCCATGTTGAGGGAGGCCTTTTGAAGTCGATTTGTTTTAAGGTGACCAGTTTTTGTTTGCCACCAGCAATGTCGTCTATATCATCAGCATAACAAAGGCTTATTATCTTTCTTCCTTCAAATTGATACATGATAGCATTTAAGCTATAATCATGATTATCAGTACACTGAAAGTGAAATTATTGTTGCTCTCACCAGCTGGCATTTTATGTTACCATAGAAATGGAAAGGTGGTCATAATTTAATCAACGAAATAGCTCTTTTGCTGAGATGGGGGAGCAATCACGCTTATCAATGTTTCCTCTATTTATCTCACATCTTAGATTATGAGAAACAGAAAAGAAAAGGTGGTCTGCATTATACAGATGATACAGCCATGACTCGTAGTGTCATAGAATCACTGGAAGCACATGGAAGATTTAATGCTGAAGATATGGCCATAAGGTAAACTTAGTATTTTTGACAGCGAACTGGGAAAACGTTAATAAATCATTTACTATGACACAATACTTTTTATCCCTTTGAAATAATCCAAAAGTGAAATGTGAAAGTGAAATAAAAAAAAACAACCTATTTTAAAAATCCCACTACCATAAAAAAATGACCATAAGCCCCTGTCGAACACTTACGAGTAATTCATTGCATGAAGATGACAACCACATTAGGGATATGCCTGTAGTATCTGTAAAGTTTATCTTACGTGGACTGCTGGTCAAAGGCGTTGATATTAACCATGCTTTTGTTAGTAATGGAAAAGAGAGAAAAAAATCTGGTCCAATGAAAAAGTTTACATAATCCAAGAATTTATTTCAAGGAAGGTTTATCTTAAGCGGACTCTGCTGTACACGAAGAAGCCATCACTCTGACAGAAAAAATCAGCATCAGCACTCATGAGCTGGTCAGCTTATAGCGAGAGCATCATCAGTGCAAAATTTTATTCTAAACCAGTAAATTGATTATGATTCATATACATAGACCTACCATCGATAAAAGAAAACAGTTAAAGATAATTTCAAAAAATTATTTACAGAAAAAGTACAAGTGCATTAGCATGATGTGATAAATATCTATTGGATGTTATATTAAGATGATGGTGAAGTGCTGAGAAGATAGATGAGGTAATAAAGGCATTTTATATAGCTTATATACTCATGTATAGTGTGCAACTTTTTGCCAAAATTCGATGCCTCAAAGTGGGGAGTGCGCAATATCTTCGCAGTCCCAATTGCAGTCGAAAAAATCCCGTTTTCGCAATATCGATTTTTACCCATCCAGGGATGTAACTCCATATCTATGTTAGTACATTACAAAGAGGTTACATCCCCTTATTGAATTGCCGCAATGAATCGGTAGTATCGCACGATGATCTTTTTTCTTTTAGCGAGTCCTCCTTTGAGAAGTAGGCCTATCTTGTTTTGAAGGTAGCGTGACCCGGTATGGAAAATAGGTCATAACAATGAGCCCCCTCAATGAAGCTTTGGCATGTATCATTCATACGTATTAAGTACGTATTTTGTGCCATATTTTACATCTGTATTTGCTTGGGGAAGTACGTATTCCAGACTTTGACGTGCTTTTTTACTTATGTCTTTTGTTGTTGGTCATGAAGAACCGTTACCCACATTATGGTAAGCCAGGCCACAGAAAGAAGAAAGGCGAATGGTGTCTGTTGACTGTTGGCTTATCTGGCCTTTCACTCTCGCACGCAGGCTAGTTCTAGCCTAGGCCTGGCCTAGATCTATGCTGCCAGCGATGCGCTGACTCGCCTTTGGTTGGCTGGCTGTGCATTATCGATTTTTTGGGGGGTTTGACGGCAGCAGACATATTTAAAGACTATAAAGCGCTGCAAGTACAGTACCCCGGCAAGTCCTCTCACTTATCAGGATTTGCTTATGCATCATCACTGTGTAATAGTAATAGATCTGCTATTATTCTATCATTGAACTGAACGATAGGCCTACCTAGCCCAGTGATCTCTGATAAGTTTTAATAAACATTAAAAATGGCGGCTCCCTTAACGAAGGGATGACATAAATTGACCTTTTTGGAGTGGAATGTCATTGGAGTTAATTAAATATTTTATGAAAATGTAGATGCTCATTATCCACTAGACATAGGATTGAGACCAAAATTGAGCTTCTCTAGTAGGGTGTGCGCATTATCTTTGAGGGCGCACTATACACGAGGATATACGGTATATATAAATAATACATAATGTTTATTTTCAAGCGTTAGTTCTTGTCCTTTAATCAACAATAAAGTACATGTATCACGTAAAATATAAAATATCAGACAATAATAATATCTTCAACGAAGAATATTGTTAAAATTTTCAGAAATTTGGAGCATGTATTATCTTCTCCAGGTGCCTAAGCCTGTTGAAAACCTTTCTCACTGGTTCATATCTTCATTATGTTATGACATAAAAAAAATTATATATTTTGTTTTTTCTTTCATTGGCAGGTTTTCAGAGGAATATTTCAGGGACCCAAGACGAGGATATGGGGGAAATATTAGAGCAGTGTTCTCTGCTTTGTTAGAGCCTGGTTTGAAAGACTTCTTCCAGCCGGCAAGGGAACAGTTTGACGGAACTGGATCCTACGGCAATGGAGGAGCCATGAGAATCTCCCCAGCTCCTCTGTTTTCATTCTCTGAAGATAATCCTGTCACTTTAGAGGTACAGTGATAGATCTGTGTGGCTGGATCTTGTCACGGATCAGTTTAGCCAAGAAATCATGTGTAATGGGAATCCTGTATTTGTTGGATTTTTACCTGAAAATTTTGGCAGTCAGATTTTCCTTCCATCAAGACCCTAGATAGGGGGGATCAAGCGTATACATGTAGTCACATCAGAGATTAGTGATAAATCAGGAGGTTTTGTGTATTGGGGGTACAAATTAATAATATTTCTATATTGATGTTAGGTATTTTGTGTTTTTTGAATGTTTGGTTTAGTTGTGCTGCTACCTCTTCGATGAAGGATGTTGTCAAACACTTTTGAGAAATTCGGGGCATATTTATTGTCTTCTCCAAGCACCTCAGTGTTGCTAAGGCTGCTAAAAGCCTTTCTTACCCATTCATATCACCAATGATCTTTTTCTCATTTTGTGTTGTATTATGTTCACTCTTTAGTCTACGTCTTTGACCTTCTTTTTTTTTTTTTTTTAAGTTTTGTATTTGTAATATTATGTTCCTCTGCTCTTTTGACATCCCCATAAGCATTTCTACATGTGTGGCTCCATATATGCTAGCAGTAGACAATCCATTTAGCAACTATGAGGTCCTGGGTTCGAATCCCATTGGGGGCTGTGCAAAGTTGAGTCCTTGGAAAAGGCTCTTTACAGCGATTTTTTCTCAACTCAGGTTTAAAATGAACACCTGACCGTTAACAGAGTTGTCTCTGTCCAAAAGCTTGGACTATCGCCGAATGGCCGTCCTGTTTCATCCTTCATGTTATGTGTAGATGTTGGTGGGGGACCCCTTGTAAAGCACTTAGAGCACTAGAGGAAATTGTGTTGTATAGAAGTTCTCTTTTTTTTTTCTCAGCTTCTAGATTTTGATAAGATCTCATGTCAATCGCCTGTACGGCTTGGTAAGTCTTCAATTTTTCAGTCTTTCCTTTGTATGATGTTGTAATTTTTCTTCAAAATTTGCATCTGTTTTGTTCATTGGCGACGAAATGTAATTTTTGTATTTAAGATTGGGATGCACAAGATTTTTTCGTAGAGTTTTTATCATAGGCTTGTCATTAAAGTTTTTTAAAGATCTTTTATGGAGGCCCACAATTTTGTTAGCTTTGTTTACAACTTTCACAGTGCTCTCTGAATTTCAATTTGGTATCAATGTGAATTCCCAATTCTTTTTCACAGGAAGTTCTTTCTAGTTCCACTATATTGAGACCATCAGTCATTGTATAATTAAATTTTCCATCGTAGTAACTAAAGTGCATTGCTTTACACTTGTTTGTATTAAAACGTGATTGCCAGTCACTTGACCATTATTAACAAAACCACCTCTGTAGTACGATGAATCAGTCCCGAATAGCAGAAAATGAAAGCTATTCCAATAAAAGTCAACTGATTTCATCAAAAATAAAATTTGTTTGCAGAAAAATATAAAAGATAATTTATTTTTTGATACAAAGGCTATAAGGAACTTTCAATAAATTTTACCTTGATGTAAAGAAGAAAAAAATCTGAAAATCTGTAGGCATACGTTTAAAGAACAACACCGACGGCATGGATCTTGGTTTTAAAGATTTCCTTTCTTAAAAATCAATTTTTTAAAACATTTTACATCTAAATAATTTGAATGGAAATGAAGGCAGATTTTAATCTTAATCTTAATGGCCTATTTCTTTATGAATATTGAAGATTGAACAAATTATTGTTCTCATGTTTTTGTCTTTCAGAATTTAGTCACCCAAATCACAAGCCTCACCCACACACATCCTCAAGGCATTATGGGAGCTATTTTGCAGGCCTTTGCTGTTGATAGAAGTTTAAGATTGTCAAGTGGAGATGCCCTGAACTGTGATAAATTCTGCGATGATTTGATTTCCTTACTGAAGCCAATAGAATTACGTTTGGATGGCATGATGCCACCACCACCAAAGAGACAACCACCAAAAAGGCAGGGTTGTCTTTTTATGTGCTTTTTTTGTTTTAGGAGTAGGGGGACTGTAAAAAATATACTTTGGAATCCACATATAGTTCCACTCCCTAACTAGACAAATTATATGTATATCTCAAATGAGGTTCCTTTTAATCATAGGTCAAGGGTTGTACAGGAAGACCTTCCACTTTCCTTATGAAGCAACTGCAACAACCAATAGTTAATGCAGTGACCAGCATAATATAGACCTAGACTTATCATCATTAGATCAGTACAAGCGGACTTTCACAAGTTTTCTCACATCTTGGATCTTAAAAACAAGGGGTCCCATTGGCTGTCCCCAGTTGTATAGAGCAGTTTAGATTTGCTAGGTTCATTTTTGGTTTCATTATAGAATAAAACCAAATCAAATCAGAACACCCCTATGTGACTGGAGACAGCCCCCCAGTGCTGCAGTTACCAAGACTCAAAATGGTTTGAGATATGGGCTAGCCCAAAAAGTGTCCAAATCAAGATAGATCTTGGCTTCTTCTAACAAGGGAGATGACTCCATAAATATGTGGCAATATAAGTTGATACTTTATGGTCAATCCTGAGTTGAAATCAACACTTTTTGTTTTCTCCAAGGGTTTTGGCTTCAGGCGAGTTTTGACAGATATGGTTTGGGTCTAGAATTCTAAATGAATACCTACATGGTTTCTTTGTAATGTTCTGTTTCAATAATTATTTTGTTAGGTCTAGCTTATATGCTTCTGCATTTTTTGATACTCTGTTTTAACATTAAGGATAATTTCCAGTTCTAAGGAAGGAAGGCAAAGATGAGTTATTTTAATGGAGAGAATGGTGTCTTCTTTATTCAGATTTTTTAGGTGAAAATTTTTTTTAACATAATGCAATTTTAGATGACACAGGGTTAAACTTACTTTCATGAATACAATTTTCAAATTTGGCTACTTTACTTTTTTTTTCTTCTGCTTTTGACTTTTGTGAATTTCAGAGAGTTGGATGCACATCCTACCCCGTACTGTGCCAAGCTTGAAAAGATAAAAGATTTTGTGAAATCAGATGATCTCAAAGCTAAAACTGTTGAAAAAGTATTAGGTGTGTTAACACTTCCATGTCCCCTTTAGATACAGTCAACTCCGCTTAACTCGATGTTGATAGGGGAGAGGAAAAAGATCAAGATATCTGTTGTTCAAGTAAACCGTCGATAGATATTGACAGGGTTAGTAGCACCCTGAGCTTAACAAATTTGAGGAGATTTGAGGATGGTTTTGAGGAGATTGTTTGAAATTTGAGGAGATTTTTAGGCGACTATTTCTTCTTTGCAGCGTTTTTTCATACCAATAAAGGTTTCAACCCAAGAAAAAATCAGAAGGAAAATCAAAAAATTACAAACAATATAATTGATAAACCAACCAACCAACCGACCTAACAATCCACCAACCCCTCATCTACCAACCTACCCAGAAAAGGAAAAAGAATGAAAAACTCAAAAAGAAAAAAAAATGGGAGAGTGGATGGGGGTGATTTAAGTTTAAGGAAAACCTATAAATATTACACAGCTTCACTTTGATAAACAAGATAAGATCTTTCAAGAGCCAACCAGTCCTAA
>JBCHJU010117765.1:0-10572 GCA_039654505.1 Plocamopherus imperialis | reverse complement strand
AAAATATTTGGGACATTGCAATTTGTTCGAGGAATCCGTGAGTTCGACGAATGTGTGTTCGACGAACGCGTGTTGCATTGTATGTCCATTGCTGTCTGAACTCGAGCAAAACCAATGCATGCATGGCCTATTACCGATGTTGCCACCGCCATGAGTTCTCTTTTATTCGATTTGTTTTGAGTTGTTGGTGCTTTTTCTTCTTCTTATATGGTCGGATGAGTATAATATCGCGACAGGATGCAATAAACAAACTTCTAAAATTGGTTACAGCTAGCCAAGACCTACTGTGTTACTCACACTATCGCATGCAAATGTCAGCATCGAATGGGCTTTTTTAGTCACCAACTAGTACTAGCGGCCTTTTCAGACGATTGATGCAGGTGTATACGGTAATGATACATCAAAACAATGAGGGCCATTGTTAATCACTGGCTAGTATAAGTATCATTAGTGGGCTTTTCAAACTACTGATGCTATTGTATACGGTACATCAACATGACTCGGGCTTTTTTAGTCATCGGATAAGCCTAGTGAGCTTTTCGAATTAATCAGTAAGATCGGGAAAATTGCTCGCACAGCTTTAGCAGCAGTCAAATAGTTCGAGGGATCCATGAACAAGTTGGACTATTGCATGAAAAAATGTGTAGAAAATAGAGGAAAATATTTGGGACATTGCAATTTGTTTGAGGAATCCGTGAGTTTGACGAATGCGTGTTGCACTGTAATAATGAAAGTAGTATAAAAAATGAGAGAACTCCGCTTTTGAAAAGAAAACAAAACAGAAATAGCATCTTTAGAAACTACATCCATCAACCAGGGACACCTGGCAACACATTTTATAATCTGATTTTTATCATAACTTTACGGATAGTCTACAAGTGGTTGGAGCACTCAACTGACAGGCCAAAGCACCTGGGATTGAATCTAAGTTAAGATGTCCACACTGGAATTGCTATTGTGTTACATGGAAAAGAACCCTTGATTGTTAAAATTGAAAAAAAAAAACAGGTCATCAGCTGTCATTTTAGCAAAATGATATTCCTACCAATAAATGTACTTTCAATTTCACACTCCATTCCAACCTCTTGTTTCTCAGACTTATTGACCACGGCTAACACATATTTTTATATATATATATATATATATATTATATCTGAAAACACAGTGGGACCATACAAATTAGGATCCCGTATAGTGGAAACATGAAGGTATTGCATGGAAAATAATAATAGAAATACACCGGTAAGCAAAAAACTGTAAGTGTTGTTTTAGAGTGTGTATACATGTATAATGCAGCTTAAACGGGGAAGATCAGAGATGCAGCTGAAGCCTCGACAAACAATAAATGTAGAACTATGCACCTCGGTTATTGCAATCAACAATTTACCTACAAGATGAGTGATGGTTTAAGTATGCTGGAACTTGAGAGTACTTCATGTGAAAAATACCTAGGAATCCACGTTGATCCCAAATTGAAATTCAGAGAGCACTGTGAGCAGACTGCCAACAAAGCTAACAAAATTGTTGGGCTCATTAGAAGATCTTTCGACTATATTGACAAGTCTATGCTTTCAACTTTATTCAAAAGTCTTATACGTCCATATCTTGAATACGGAAATTGCATATGGTCGCCTGTAAATACAACAGATGCAATTTTAATAGAACATGTACAACGTCGTGCAACGAAAATGGTGCCAGAAATAGCTCAACTCAGTTATGAGGAAAGATTGAGAGCATTAGACTTACCAAGCCTCATGTACAGGCGATTGAGAGGGGATCTTATCGAAACCTTCAAGCTCACTAATGGTCTTTACAAAGTTGATATTAACAACTACCTTGCCTTTAGCAAAGAAAGCAGAACCAGATGCCACTGCTATAAGCTAGCTAAACAAGCCTGTAACCTAGACATCAGAAAGAATTTCTTCAGCCTAAGGTTGTTGACGCATGGAACAGCCTTCCAGAATGTACTGCAGCAGCGCTTAGCCTCAATGCATTCAAAAACCATATCGACAAATTGTTTAAGAAATTCAGATTCAGCAGCTTTGATAGCAATTCTTCAGCCCTCACAAGTTGGCTAAAGACGAAGACCACTAAAAGGTCCACGACCTTGAAAGATGAATATACATCATATCATATATTATTATCATGTCATATAGTGGCAACATTTTACCCCCCTCCCCCCAAGAAAAAAACAAAAAACAACAAAAACAACAAAACACAACATAAAACAAAAGCAAACAAAAACAAACAACAACAACAACAGACAAAAACAAACAAAAGCAGATAGACGAGACAAACGCAAATAAAGACAAACAATGTTGAGCGATCTTCGTGGCGAAATATTGTTACACAACTGCATGCTTACACTTGTAACTAGGTCTATCGACTTGGGAAAAGGAAGGCGCTCTGTCAGGGAGCAAGCAAAAACACAAGAATAAAGATACATGGCCCATTAGCACTAATGGCGAAACAATGATATCCAGCTTTGAATACAAGTGCTACAGAAAAATACTTACAATCCCTGAACATAGAAAAGAATATTATGCTCATAACAGCAGTGGAAAAAAAGAAAGTGGACCTTATTCGGCCACCTAAATAGATACCAGAGCCCAGACAGAACTAGATCTATAATGGAGGGAAGAAAGCCAAGCCCAAGAGGAAAGGGGAGACTAAGAAGAAGAGTGACGATATTAGAGAAACATGCAAGTGGATGCCGCTACAGCAGGAGTGATGACACTGGGCAGAGAAACTTTCAGGATAGCAGAAATGAAAGCCATATCCCAGAACGAAAATGCCAACTGATGGATGGATGGTTGGATGGATACGTTCATTGGGCTGTGCCAAGGTATACTGCATTGTCTCATCAGGGCATGGACTTTACTAGGTATTTACTAGGCCAACGAAAATTGATCCGCCATTGGACCAGTATGGTACACTATGACTGGAAATCAGTTGAAATCACTCCTCGATAGGAACATCTTAGTCCTTTGGAACATCTTGTTAAATGTTGCTTTAGACATTTTCTCTGAATCCCCTCTTTATATCCTTTATAATTTGGGTGGTGTTAGTCTCGATATTGGAACAGGTGATCTCAGAGGAGCTTGTCGACTTTGTTCTCAGATGAATTTATAGACTGTGTTTCAACCACTGCTTTTGGCAAACAAGTCCACAAATACAATGCTTTGTTTCCAAAATTAAGATGCTTTTTGACATCCAATCATCTGTTTTGTTTCATGAGCTTATACGAGACTTATGTCCTCATGCTCTGGTATCTTTCACTGATTATTGACTAGTTTACTTTTCACCATAGACTCCAATCATTTACGAGTACCGTACTTGGCATTGATCTGCAACGAATTGTCTCGACTAGGATCGGATCATTACCCAGAATGTCCTGCAGCGAAGATGGAGATGGAGTTTCATCCTAAGAAGTGTCGAGTCATCAGCATTGCGAATAAAAGAAAATCACTGCACAAGAATTACACCATACTACATGGAGGATAACTGGAAAGAACAACAAAGGCAAATTATCTAGGAGTGACACTGGATGCGAAATTGGCATGGAATCGGCACATAAAGAAGATACGTCTAAAAGCGAATCAGAAAGGACATGGCAGTCTAAACGCAATAATGGAGGTGGGGAAAGGATAACGTGACAGTTAAAAAGCAATGATGATGTGTGGAAAGGATAACGTGACAGTTTAAAAGCAATGATGATGTGTGGAAAGGATAACGTGACAGTTTAAAAACAACGATAAAGGTGTGGAAAGGATAACGTGACAGTCTAAAAACAACGATGGAGGTGTGGAAAGGATAACGTGACAGTTTAAAAGCAAGATGATGTGTGGAGAGGATAACGTGACAGTTTAAAAACAACGATGGAGGTGTGGAAAGAATAACGTGACAGTTTAAAAGCAAGATGATGTGTGGAAAGGATAACGTGACAGTTTAAAAACAACGATGGAGGTGTGGAAAAGATAACGTGACAATTTAAAAGCAATGATGAAGGTGTGGAACGGATAACGTGAGTTTTAAAACAACGACGAAGGTGTTGAAAGGATAACGTGACAGTTTAACAACAACGATGAAGGTGTGGAAAGGATAACGTGACAGTTTAAAAACAGTGATGAAGGTGTGGAACGGATAACGTGACAGTTTAAAAGCAATGATGATTATGTGAGAAGGATAACGTGACAGTTAAAAGATGTCACAATAATGGTGTCAAGAGTAAACACTTCAGCTCAAAAGAAAATTCTAATGATGGCTTGATGGTCTAAAGGTAGACACTTGAGCTGAAGACCGGGAGGTCAGAGATTCGAATCCCGGTGATGGTCGCGATGTTGAGTTCTTGGATAAAGCTCTTTGCACACATTTTCTCACACCTCTCAGGTGTAAAAAGAGTACCTGGCTATAGACAGTGAAAGATGTTGTCAGTATGATAGAGTGACACGCTTGTAAAATGGCTGCTCCTCTGTATGCCCCTCAGGCCTGACGGGGAACCCTTGTAAGGCGCATAAGTGGATATAAAAGCTCTCCTTTATTTATTTTTATTTATTGTAATATCAGCAGGAAAACGTGTCAGTTGCAAAGCAATGATGCAATGATGATAATGAAAGCATGTATCATATTCTGATCAATTCCGAACTTCAATTAAGTGGACTGTTAGTTCGTGCTGTTCGTATTTTTGGGATAATTTTCTGTTTGTCATGTTGAAATATTCTATTAGTTTGTCTTTTTTCCCCTCCTTTAATTAATCCGCCTTGGTTAACTGGGTAATTATAATTATAAGCAAACTAATTTGAAAGTGGGCATTCTCCGTACAAAAATTGTTTTGCTTTTATTTGGGCCGTTCTGATTGCAGAGTGTCTCCGAGTTTTGTGTTTTAATAATGAGTCTGTTCAAAGTCATGATATTTTCCCAAATAGCATCCTATCTCGGGATAGAATTGCTCGAGAGGATTGACTCTAAATGTCTGTTCCCTTCTTGACTTGGAGAAATGTGTTCTAATAACTATACAATTTGGTTCTTATGGACTGGGTCTTAATGGCCATTTCCTTCAAGAGCTACAAGCTACCTAACGATCTGATTCCGGAGGACTGAGTCTGTATGGCCATTTCCTTACAGACTTCTTTATGCTGACCAGCAAACGATCTCAATTCTGAAGAATTGGGTCTTAATGGCCATTTTCTTACAGATCATAGCATAGTGTTATATACTAACTACCACACAATCTTGTTCTGGAGGATTGGGTCTGAATGGCCATTTCCTTACAGATCCTTACACAGTGTTGTATACTAACTGCCACACGACGATATAGTTCTGGAGGATTGGGTCTTAGTGGCCATTTCTTTCCTGAATGATGAATAACTACTACTAGGATATCTGTTCTAGAAGAATGGGACTTCGTGGCCTTTTCCTTTCAGGAAGACGTATGCTAAATCAAAAACATTTTCAAATGTATTAAGTTTAATCATCATGAACATCATCATCACTCTCATCAGCATCATCGTCATCACCGTTGTTGTTGATGAGATGTTAGTAGTGGTGCGTTTTTATGTTTTTCTTTAGGTATTCAAGGCTTTCTGTTTTACTTTTGTTTTGGGGGTCTTATTTTCTTTTGTGATTTCCGTAACTGATCTCCACTTAACTTTTCGGACTTGAGAAATACATGTATAATCAATGCCTTCAATCTGAGCAAACAAATGGAGTGCTGTACTTTCAAGCATATTCATTGTGTGATCATCGGGCGGGGAGCAGTTAGGATGTGTTTTAAATGGAACTGCTGCCATTTTACAAGTGTATAGCTTTAGCATTAGCATAACGACGAGATCTTCCACTACGCAATGTTCGGATAATAATTTCACAACTAAAAAGAGAATGAGAACATTTAAGGCAGTATTAAGGCAGTGGGAATAGCTCCATCCACATCTTCATCACACAAAGTCGTTGACGTGTTTCCGGACACGTCTTGAGGCGAAACAAAGATATTCCTTCCAACAGAGCCACGCGTCTACTTCACCAAATGTGATAACAACTACAGAGGAAGACCAATAGCAACCATCGCAACTGCCTTCAACAAAGAAATCTCTCAGATTGATCCCACACTAAAACTCAAATCACTGGAAGACCTTGAAATTGAAAACATAAGATTCCTAGCTGAAAACCGCCCAGAGTGGAGTAGAATGACACGGAAAATCATCGAAATTGCTGAGACGTCCTGCTTCGATGAACAAGACGCAAAAAGCGACCCAGTCAAGTAAGTCGGAATAGGTCTTCCTATATGCCATGCCTTGGCATATCCCAAACTTGAACCCAAGGGACCACAGTCTGGTATCAGCCACTAAACCAGGATTCACCCACAGGTAGATCTATAGCACAATGAAGTACATGTAGATCTAACACATTAGATTTAGAAAATGTCAATGGGCACCATAGAGAATGATTACAAAGACAGAAGGAAGAAGTTTTGATTTTAAAAAAGTAAGAAAGAAAAAATGTGGATCCACTGAGACTAGGACACGGGACATTAGCACCGAATAACCTCGCCCAGGAGAAGAAGAGTGCTCTGACTGACCAAGCCTATACACTCCCTGAAAGTGCTATAATCAAGCCCCTTGCCGCATACTTGTTTCCAGTAAGGCATTCATAGAATAACATAGAAACAGACTTAGTAAGAGGTTTGGAAGAGGGTTGTATTTGTAGTTGTACGTGCGTGTGAGTGATTGATGATTGCCCGTGCCGACATGCTGTCACACTCATCGTACCACATGTATGTGCCCCCGTCGTGTCCCACGACGCTGTGGCGCTGCAAGCCATTGGTGGTCGCCCCGGGAGACTTCGAGTACTAGGGGCTGGTGTCGCGGTCAGCCAGGGGAGGTAGGGCAGTGTGTCCGGGTCGTCTGTCTTTCCTGGGTTGCTGAAAGGTGGGGGGACGGGCGTTGTGCGTTTGCAAAGGGAGGACACACCTCTGTCGTGCATGAGGGTTCTGTTGGATGCTGGCTGCATGTGCGGATTTCACACGACTTTTGGCTGAGCAACGGCTTGCTGTGGTTGTATTTGCTGTCTTCGCATTGGAGTGGTGGGGATGGCTGGAACGAGCGGTAGTGACATTTCCTGTCTTTCCCGTCCACTGTTGTTGTTGTTGTTTTTTTTTCCTGTCCACTGTTCTTTCCTGTCCACTGTTTTTTTCCTGTCCACTGTTCTTTACTGTCCGATCTTTTTTCATGCACATTGTTCTTTCCTGTCCACTGTTCTTTCCTGTCCACTGTTCTTTCCTGTCAACTGTTCTTTCCTGTCCACTTTTCTTTCCTGTCCACTGTTCTTTCCTGTCCACTGTTTTTCATGTCCACTGTTCTTTCCTGTCCACTTTTCTTTCCTGTCCACTGTTTTTCATGTCCACTGTTCTTTCCTGTCCACTGTTCTTTCCCGTCCACTGTTCTTTCCCGTCCTCTGTTCTTTCCTGTCCACTGTTCTTTCCTGTCCACTGTTCTTTCCCGTCCACTATTCTTTCCTGTCCACTGTTCTTCCCTGTCTACTGTTCTTTCCTGTTCCACTGGCTTTTCATGTCCACTGTAATTTCATGTCCACTGTTGTTTCATTTGCCATTTCTTTCATGCGCCTTCCTCCCTGTTCTATTTATATCGTCCAAAGGAATGCAAACAATGTTTGAATATTTTACAGCACGTTTGCATCAGTTCTTCACGGCGTTTTGCTGATCAATTTGACCATTTATTTTTTCATATGCTTTTGGGTGGCCAAGGAACTGGAACCGCAACGTCCTTCCCTTCTTACCTCAGACAATCATAGCAAGAAAACACAGTGGCATTTGAAACAGGATTTCAGGGCTGCGAATAGCAGAAAAGTAAACCTGTTTCTTCAGTCAATCAAGTAAGCATATTTCTTCGTCTGTTTATGAATCTCTTAGGATATTCGTGTACATTTATGGTCTCAACGTAAGTCTCTTCTTAGATGGTGTGGCAAAGAATTGATAGTATAATACGTTACATTATTGTATACTGGTTTACATTACTTCAGACTGGTGGTTGGATGATTTGTCTAGAATTTTCAATCTCGAACTCGATAGAAATAAAGCGAATGATAAATTTTACTATAATGTGGATAGCACCATTCCTTCATCTATTAGTACCAACCGAATACAAATTTATTCCTTTATTTACTCTTTTTCTATCTTCCCCAGACTGGTGGAGACCCGGTTCCCATGTGATTGCCATTGTCCTCCAACAGCTGCAGACGACAGCCAATGCTGCAGATTCAGGTATTGAGCATCCAATGTAAGGTGGTCTGTCTCTTGTTCAGCGTCGTCTTTTGTGGTCTTCCTCTTGTTCTTTTGCCATTGGCTTTTGCATCTTAGGAGGTCCTTTGGATTGTGTTTGCGTTGTCTGCATAATATGGCCATACCATGTCAGTCGGAAATAACTGTTGTTGATCACATGAGGTTGATATCTTTGAAGTGCAACCGATCAAGGACGTTAAGTGTTAGGCTTTAAATTTTTGTTTGTCAGCTCGTTTTACTTTTTCGTCCAAGAAATGCGCCCTATTCTATTCAACACACACATTTCAAATGCATTTATTGTTTGTCTTTCTACCGCAACTGTCCAGAGGAAAATGGGTCCAGATGTATGTCTGTCTACGATTGAGTAAACTGTGGTATTCATGACACATCGTATTTGAGGCTGGGCTCTTTTTTCTTCCCAAATAGTTTTTGAGTTCTACCCATAAGGAAAAATCTGGAGACTTAAAATAATGTGCCAAAACCCATGGAGGCTCTTCAACCCCCAGCCAACCTTTTTTGGCACCAGAACGCATGGAGCTTTACTTTTTTTTTTCTTTCATTCTTTCATGCGCCTTCCACCCCGTTCTATTTGCATAATTTAAGATGCAGATAATTCTTTGAATATTTTACAGCACGTTTACATAATTTCCTCATGACGTTTTGCTGAGCACTTTGACCATTTATGCTTCCAGATGCTTTTGGGGGTTCAAGGAACGGCAGCCGTAACGTGACCTCAGTCCTAAGTCCTTCGTGTTCAACGATCGATGATAGCATTTGAACAATGATCTCAGAGCTGTTAAAATCCCATTCATCTAGAATAAAGACCTTAACAGTAACGGAAAAGTAAACCAGCTCCTTCAATCAATCGAGTAAGTATATTTCTTTGTCTGTTTATGAATCTCTTAGGATATTTGTGTACATTTATGGTATCAGTATAAAGTCTTTTCTGAGTGTGTGTGCCAAAGAATTGATTTATAATACGTTACATTGTTTTATACCTGTTTAAAATAATTCACAGACTGGCGTTTGCTTGCTGTATTCCATTATCGAATTGTATGATGAAAAATAATGATAATGAAACATTTTACTATAATTTGGATAGCACCATTCCTTTATCTATTAGTACCAACCGAATACATATTTATTCCTGTATTTTCTCTTTTTCTATCTTCCTCAGACTGGTTGAGACTCTGTTCCCACATGATTGCCATTATCCTCCAACAGTTACAGACGACAGACAGTGCTACACAGTCATTTGTGGTCGTTCTCTTATTCTTTTGTAATTAGCTTTTACCTCCAAGGACGTTCTTCAGACCGTGTTGCGTCGGCTGTCTAACATGGAAGGCCAAGTGAGTCAGAAATACTTGTTGTTGATGCCATGAGGTTGATATCTTTGAAGTCCAACCAATCAATGACTTTAAGTGTTCGGCTTTAAATTTTTGTTTGCCAGCTTTTTTTAACTTTTTCGTCTAAGAAATACGCTCTATTCCATTCAACAAACACATTTCAAATGCATTAATTGTTTGTTTTTCTACCGCAACTGTCAAGTCCAGAGGAAAAATGGGTCCAGATGTATGTCTGTCTACGATTGAGTAACCCGTGTATTCATGACACATCGCACTTGAGGCTGGCCCCTTTTTTCTTCCAAAAAGGTTTTTGAGTTCTACCCATAAGGAAAAAGTTTGAGACATCGAATAATGTGCCCAAGCCGGTGGAGGCTCTGCAACCCCCAGCCAACCTTTTTTGGCACCACAACGCGTCGAGCTTTACCTTTCTTTTTCTTTCTTTTTTTTTTTTTTTGCCTTTTGTAAAAAAAGATTGGAAGACTCCTGCTATCTTATTGTTACCGCAGAGAGAGAGAGAGAGAGAAAAATATATATGTGAAAACTTCACATGAATTTTACTTGTGCCAGAAGATTGGAAACAAGTACATTTCGTAGTAAATGTAGAGAAAACACAACTCTCTCTCGCCCATATATTATTATTATTATTATTTACTGCAATGCAATCTAGAGGGAATTCTAAAAAATAGAAATAGACTTGAACCCTCCCATCACCCCCTGTAGGTTTTACTCAAGGTTAATGAATCCACTTAGATCTAATATTAATTGAATTATTATTATTATATTGTATTATTATCAAGGTGTGATTTGAAAGGCATATTAGGTGTCTTGTCATTAAGTTTCTACCTCTAATTTCAATTTTCTGCTTTTGTATGTTATTGGCATATCGTTGGATGTAATTCTCTAAACACAAATGTCCATTGACATATATATATA
>JBCHJU010117654.1:0-10574 GCA_039654505.1 Plocamopherus imperialis | reverse complement strand
AGGGATACTTTTAATGGGGGAGTAGTTTGTAGGGAAGTAGAGAGCCCCCCCCCCACCCCAGGACCATCTTTGTCGGTTCTCAGAACCATGATTTACGTTTTACTTTTGGTTATTTTTTATTTCTGTTATTTTAATAATAAACTTTGATGTTTCAATAATTTGTCGTGGCTCGATACGATTTGCGTCTCATGCGAGGTAAGCCAATTAATCGACGAGGGATTTTTTAGCTGCCGTGTTCTGGGCTTGCGTAATAATGTACCGGTAATGCAAATAAAGGCATGTTGCTCTGTCTGTTATGAGCTTATCTTTATAGAGATAAGCCCTTATTTGTTCTGTGTCTTTGTTGGTGGCTTAGCCATTACATACGTTTCAGCTTCAAGTAGCTGTTTGTAAAAAAAAAAAAAAATTAGAACTACTGTTTGCGGCAATTCAACCGTTAGATTTGGTGTCTGATACGCGTCAATGATACTGGAAGACTTCCTTTGATTCAGGCTTTTATCACGAGTGGCGTAATAATACTATAGCACCCCTTGTGTAGCTTCAAGCCGAACGCCTCGGAAGGTTGCCATGCACCATTGCATAACATATATTATTGTACAAAATATGATATTATAGTAGGTAATTGTGTTATAATGATATTATCTTAGGTATGTCTATATTGAGATTATGATATGGATCGGTGCACAAAGTTCGAGGATCATCTTGCTCATTTACGTCGAGACGGGTGTAAGAGGCCAAGGGTAAAGGTGTTTGTGTGTGTGTGTGTATGCGTGTGTTTACGATACGCCCACACATACACTCCATGCGACGTAATTTTGGGGCCCATGGGCTCATCTTGTCACAGCGACCCACGTATCTAGATCGGGGTGTTTAAATGCTGATTAACCTGTATGCTTAGGAGCACGGATAGCTCAGGTGGCTAGGGCACTCGACCACCAAGCCAAAGGTCAGGGTTCAATCCTTGGTGTGCAGGCTTGATTTGAAATCCGAATTTTTCGTGGGAGATGTGTAAAAGGAGGGGGGGGGGGTCCGTCCTCTCGTCCTGTTGTAGACAGGATAAATGAGTACCTAGTCCCATCGGAGACGGACGATAAAGTAGGAGGTCCCAAGTGCCGTTGCGCTTGTAAAAGAATCCTCGGTGATCAAACAAAATCGAAAAAAAGCAGGCCATATCGGCCGTCGCCCTACAAAATTCGATCCTACTAAAAGAGTCATTCCAGTACCGTGCACCCCTGTCCTACAACCTCAGACATATTCACAAATTCATTACACAAAGATCGACTTATCCTAACTCTTTCTTGCCCATAAGTTGTAAAGGTAACAATTTTGCCTAACTCTTTGTGGGCCATAGGGTGTAAAGGTAACCCTTTTGCTTAACTTTTTCTGGGCCATAGGGTATAAAGGTAATCCTTTTGCTTAACTTTTTCTGGGCCATAGGGTATAAAGGTAACCCTTTTGCTTAACTCATTCTGTGCCATAGGGTATAAAGGTAACCCTTTCTGTGTCACAAGTCGATATGTTGGCATGGGTGCGATTTAACTTACGAAAATGTGTCTTTGTTTTAGGATGAGAACGAACGTGCTCATCTGGACACATGGACTAATCGTAGTCAAAGAGTCGCCTCGTGTTCATGCCGGTAAGTGGGCTCTGAGTGCATAAAGAGTTTTGTATAAAATTGTTCTCGTGTCGATGCACCTGGGATTAGCGTACAACGAGTTAAAAATTAGAAAAAGTGAACATCGTGGCTGTCGTTGGTGCTCTGGGCAGCAATATCGTGCTGATACAACCAGCCATTGTAATGGCCTTTTTGCGTCAGTCGACGATCTTGTAGCAATGTTATTGGGCTGGTATTCTTAGGCGCCTAGCCACACTCCTTTTCCCCTCTGATCTTTGTGTGCATTTATCACCTGTTGTTGTCGCTGTCCTTCTCGCTGTTCTTAATCCTGTTGTGTGTCGTGTTGCTCCTCCTCTCGTTCTTGATTGTCCATGATGAATGAATTATAGAAGGCCGCCAGGTCAAGGTCGCTTCCTTGGTCTATTTTGGGGGCCTGGATACGCGCTCCGTACATGTATGTCATTGCCACCCCGTTGGCCTGACCGAATAGCCTAAAGACCTTGGTTGACGGTCGGGCTGGGCTGTTTGCTTCCATTTGCATGAGAAAGACGGGAAGGGAAGGAAGGGAGGGAGGGAGGGAGGGAAAGCAACACGGTGTGCTGTTTGGGGTAGGTGTGCGTGTGTTTGTGTGTGTGTGTGTGTGTGTTGGTATGTTTGTGGGTGTGTATGCGTTCGTGTGTCCAGGTACACATTAATGTACGCACGTCTCAGGGGAAGTATGTCAAGGTACACGCCAGGGGGGTGGGCGCTTTAAATCGGCCTGCACTGGCATGACTGTACATGTACAGGGCCATGGATATATTGAACATCTGGAGCTGCGTTCTGGCGTTGAAGAAGAAGAAGAGGAAGAAGAAGAAGACGAAGAAGAATAGTAGGAGGGAGGAGGAGGAGGAGACATGGAGGAGGAGTTCTATTTTCATACCCACATTTTTGGTACCGTCGGGCTCTTCACCGTTGCCGTGGTATGATCCATACAGTCACCACACACACACACATACACGCAACACACATACTGTCATACACCAATTGCAGTGAGCAGGAGGGGGTGGGGGTGGGGGCGGGTCGATTCCAATGCGTCTGTAGACTAAAAGGTGCCGAAGCCGTCACAATGTGTCTGTAATCAATAATGCTCCATCAGTAGTCTCCATGGCACTATGTGGGTCCACTTCTTGTAGTGGTATGTCGAATTGCCTACAGTCATTCATCACGTCAATCCATCAATCAATCAATCAATCAATCAATCAATCCGCCATCCTTTCCTATCAAGGCATCCACCTGGGCTTTTTCTAGGAGTTTTGTCAAATTGCAAACAATCAGTCATACATCAAGTGAATCAAATCAATCAATCTGCTATCTGTCGAATTGCAAACAATCAGTCACTCATCAAGTCAACCAGTCAATCAGTCCGCTTTGTTTTCCTCTTTCCAGGCATCGACCTGGACGACAACAGACCTGTCAGCAGCAAGGAACTCCAGGCCTGCACAGAGCAGATCAGGGAGATGGTGCTGGGCCGCCTGAACCACGCCGTGGCAGGGAAGCTGGTCAGCTCTGTTGACATTCTCAGGGACTCCTACACAGGTTGGACTGGATTACATTCAGTTTTTGTTTTGTTTTGTTTTTTGTGTTTTTTTTTCTTTTTTTTTTTTTGTTTTTTTTACAGTAGTGTCACGTGGATGTCGCCGGCAGTGGCGATGGGGGAAATTATTGAAGGATTTTTTAAATATCGTGGAAAGAATTTTAAAACAAATTAAATTATTTTTATACATCATTTACCACTTAATCAGGTGCTATGTGCTTGCTTTTCAAGGGTTCCCTGACAGGCCCTTTCAATCTGGTAACCTTCTTAATTCCCTGAGGATACAGCCCTGGTGGGTCTGGTCTCTGAGTGTTATTTCACGTATGTAAATGAATTTCACGTATGTAAATGAATTTCACGTATGTAAATGAATTTCACGTATGTAAATGAATGACTGCCTGTCTTTCAGGTACTCTCACCAGGTGCTTGGAGAGTCTGGAGACCCTGGACAAGGAGAATCCAGAGGGAGCCAAAACAACAGACGCCCTCAAACAGGTGAGTCAAGGGCATGGTACTGACATCAGGCAGAATGAAATAGATTTGACACAACATCTAGGCAATTTCAATGAGACCCATAGAGAATAATTACAAAAGTCAGAGTCGGAAGAATTTTTTATAGAAAAATAAGAAAGAAAAATTTGGATCCTCTGAGACTTGAACCCGGGACAGTAGCACTGAATCGCCTCACCCAAGAATAGAAGAGCCTTCTTACTGACCAAGCCAATATGCTCCTTAAAAATATACTCCTTGACATAAGGTAGATACACAGTCCAACAGGCATTCCTTGTCCTTACTGAGACAAAGAGATTAGGTTTAGGAATACGTGATACAAGGAATACGTGAAGAGTTGATCTCCTTTTGTTGGGATATTGGATCTGGGACGAGGGATCCATGAGGAGGAGGAATGTGTGTTAGACTGTACTTAATGAGTGCAGTGTCATCAGCTGTTTAGTCCCTGAAGTTCATCATAAGTATTAAATAGGACATATTTCGTAACAGGGTCAATGTATTTCACTCATGGATTTTATTCTGGTTTTTAATAAGGCACAATATCGTTTTGATTTCATTGATAATCATTTTCAATGGATTTGCATTTCATAGCATTTTTACTTTTGGAAGAAAAAAAATTGTTTGGAAATGTCAAAGTAAAAATTACTTTTCATTGTGAACAATTGATGCAGTTAAAATGATTAAAGTATTCATGGTGATAAAGATGATGATGATGATGATTATGATGTCAAAATACTAGATTAATAAAGTACTTAAGGCGCATTGACAAGAATACTCAGCTATCTGAGTTTGTCAGCTAATATGACGACTAAGACTAATAATAATAATTATAATAATAATAGTAATAATAATAATGATAATATCGATAATTATTATGATAATTATTATAATAATTAACAGAAATAATAAGAATCATGATGATGATGAGAATAAAATGAATGTTAATTTTATCATTTTGATAGCAGTGAAATAATTGATTTGGTATAGAGTGTTTATAACTGTCCAACCCCAAAGAATTTTCGATTTTTCGAATACCTGACCTCTCAGTCCATCGTCCAAGGCGCTATGTAACTGCTATGCCATGTGGCCTCCAGAGTCAACTTGCCTGCTTTATTTTGTGGATGAATGTAGCTGTTGTAGGATTTAGTTTCATCATTCACCAATTGTCCTGCAAGTTTCTATTTGTCAATCCCCATTATTCCATGGAGGGTTCTAGGCGCTCTAGCTACTACAGTGCTCACCGCTTATAAGAACACTTCAAATCAGGAGCTTAAGTGTTCTTATATCCGATGTGTCCTTATAACCGATGTTCACTGTGGGAATGGAAACAAGGTGTGTTAAGTACATGTTCTATGAAGGAGTGGCTGTACTATCCTCATAATATAATAAACGGTACCCAGAAGGCTGTGGGAGCCAATACTGATTCGATTGTGCTGACATTCCTAATCGCATAAAGTAATTCACATGTAAGTGTATCGCTTAACTGACCAAACAATAGGAAATTGTGTGACCAGTCATCCGTCCGACCCAACCCTATACCCTGTCGCTCGTTTGTTGTTTTTTCCCTTCCCGCTTACCTGGCTGTGTCTTAATCCTCATCAAAGAACGCATGGGATCCAGACACAGATGTCGATTGCTAAGTTGTTAAGTCTCGTGTCATGTCATCACTTGCTTAGGCTTGCAAGGGTGGGAGGTAAGGTCGGGGGTGACAGACCAGTGCTACATTATCACCTATAATAGAGTGTCAAAATGCCCTACATGTCCTTGCGTTAAGGTGCCTAATAAGAATTTTTCAACTTTCTATTACTTGGGGGCAAAATTGATACAACTTTGTTATTGAAGAAGGTTCTTCTGAGGAAGCAGTGGTCACCAGGTGTTATATCCGATGTTGCGTTCTTATAACCGATGGAAATAAATAGGTAAGTATTCTGCAAGGTGGAAAATCGTTCTTATAACCGATGTGTTCTTATAAGCGGTGTTCTTATAAGCGGTGAGCACTGTATTTAATTTTCACAAGCCCTGGCCGCATCTGATGAATTTTCACAGAGTTATTTTCTTTCTCAGATTTTGAATGCGGCATACACTGTGGAAATAACTGTGCGATCCAGTTCCTCTTTCATCAAAACCCTTCTGGAGAAGATGAAACAGGTGAGAATTTTTACGTCACATATGTGTATACCTTTGCCTCTTCAATCTACTGGTTTTTCATGCTTCTTGGTTTAAAAGAATAATTATGTATGTGGTGCTGGGAAAATGAACAGTAATTGTTACAGGTTTAAATCTGAACTTCCTGGGAAAATGCCATATGATACTAGAGAGAAAAAAACAACAAACAAATATATTCAAAAATATCATTGATATCCTGAATCAAATTGTCAATAATCTCATCTTTATTTTGATGCAATGAAGAATTCATTACCTTTTTCAATGTGTTTTAGCTCATTTTCAAACTGATCTTCCAGTTTGTCCAAGCCATGCCGTGGAAGAGTTCTCCAGTGATAGACACGGAATGGAAGAAAAAAGTTGCTGCTGACATGTTGAGTGGTCTGAGTGAAGCCAGGTATGTTGACATGTTGATCATTTAAAATCATGTGTATGGAGACACATGTAAATCTTTTAGTCTGTCCAATGATTCCTTTCTGTCCAGTGAGATTTTTTATTTGTGCTGGTAAGAAAACCAGTCCTTGTTTGACTAGTGATTTAATTAATTTTTGGTATGTGATTCAGGGAAAGCTGGAAAAACTCATCCATCAAAAGAGACCTTTTTTTTTTCTTTTAGCATTTAGTCAAGTATTCTAATTAATTTGATTTTTTGTTTAAAGCTTTTGTGAGTTCTTCTTGTATTTTGGAAGAAAAGAAAAATGACTTTAACAAATTTATTGTAGTGGATTTGGTGAAATTGCGTAAAATTTACACTGCATGTAATGCAATGTTTCTACGTACATTTCATGTAATTTTATAATTGCCTATCATCTGTTTCTTTTTTATTTTCACAATTTCCAGGCTGGCCCGCAGCATTTCCTCCCAGATCAAAGAGCGTTTGAACAAGTCCCACGAAGCGTTTGCCACAGCACTGCGCCAATTGGAGTTGAGGCACACGGGACGCCTGGACAAGATAGAGGAGCACCGACTCAAATTACGCAAAGTCCACGCCCCTCGTCTAGCCAAGCTGGCCTTGGAGAGCACTTCCTTGTGTGACGTCATTTTGCATAGTGAGTGGGAATGTTGTTATTTGATGTTATTTTACAAAGTGAGTGGGAATGTTGTTATTTGATGTTATTTTACAAAGTGAGTGGGAATGTTGTTATTTGATTTTATTTTACAAAGTGAGTGGGAATATTGTTATTTGATGTCATTTTACAAAGTGAGTGGGAATGTTGTTATTTGATGTCATTTTACATAGTGAGTGGAAGTTTTGTCATTTTTCTGCCTCTGTATTTCTTTGCTGATTTTGAGAAATACATTTTCATTGTTTGGTTTGTTGGTATATCATTGTCGGGCCTAGTCTGTGGCGGAAAAGGTGCTGTCTGCTCTTGGTAATGGAAGTGGGTAGACGCTTCACATCTTCATTAGAAAAATTACAATACTTTTTTTTTTTTTTGTTCCACTTAAAATGGAACCTTGGACATTAGCACCAATTCACCTCATCTAGAGAAGAAGAACATTCTTACCAACTGAGCCAATTCACTGCTCTATTTCTTTGTACTCTAATTAAGCTGCCGCCCGCGTTCCCCCCCTCCCCCCATTTTTCAAACTTGTTTCCATACATCCTTCCTTCCTCAGACATGCCTTCCATGGGTCGTGAGATTGGCCGGGGCCAGTACGGGGTTGTCTATTCCTGTGACTCCTGGGGAAAGCATTCACCATGTGCCATCAAGTCCGTCGTTCCCCCTGACGACAAGCATTGGAACGATTTGGCTTTGGAATTTTTCTACACAAAGTAAGTCTGGATGAGAGGAATGCCATGGCAGTTCCCTTTTCAGGGAGAGTTTGTTGTTTTGGTTTTTTTTGTTTGTTTTTGTTGTGGTTAGAAATCTGGATTTGGATTTCATTGTAATAAAAAAATTCAATGAGGTTCAACCTGGGCATGAATTTCTTTTTAACATTTGTGTGTCCTTTTTACCTTTCCACCAATAACAAGAGAAACCAAGAGGAAAAAAAAACAAAACAAAAAAAAACGGAGCGGAAAAGAAAATGATGATAATAATGAAGGAAATGTCAACGACATTATGGATGACATGACTATGATAATTGTTATTGTTCTAGAAAAGATGATCTTTTTTTTTTTCACATACTATTTCCTTCCCCACAGAAACATACCAGAACACGACAGGATTGTGGCATTGAGAGGCTCCGTCATTGACTACATGTACGGGGGCGGAACTTCGCCTGCAGTACTGCTGGTGATGGATCGTCTGCAAAAGGATTTATACACAGCCATTAAACAGGGTCTGGACTGGGTCAGCAGGTACGCTGGGAACTTTCTGTGGCCCAGGAAGAAAAAGAAGAAAGAAAGAAAGAAGAAAAAGAAGTGATTTCCTCCCATTGTCTTACTTACCCTCATGAACAAAGCTTTAAATGCTGGGGCCTTTGATATAGCTCCACCCTTCCTAGTCTGACGCCCGTACTCTGTATTTGAATACCATACATTGCTTTCTTACAGTCGCAACTTGTCTTTGTCACAATAGGCCAGGCACTGGTAGGAAAATTCCTTATAACACGATAGGAAAATTCTATATAGCACAATGAAATATATCGGACTCTATAGATCCAGACAATTCAAATAGACCCATTAATCATGATTACAAACGGAAGATTACAAACAGAGGTTTTAATTTTTAATAGAAAAATAAGAAAGAAAAAATTGGATCCACTGAGACACGAACCTGGGACAGTAGCACCAAATCGCCTGGCATATTTAAGAAGAGTGTTCTTACACCCACCCATTACACTCCTTAAAATTCCTTAATTCCTTTGTTTCTTCTCTTTTTGTACCTGAACAATCTTTGCTCTTTATACTTTGTACCTCGAACAGTGTGACTTACCCTACTTTATATCTCTTTATTACCCTTTATACATCAACCATCTTTGCACTTGATAACCACTCCCTCTATACCTCAAACATCTTTTTACCTTAATACCCTCTATATCTCAACTGTCCTTGTACCTTAATACCCTCTATATCATATAATATCTCAACTGTCCTTGTACCTCGAAATCCTTTATTCCTCAACCATCTTTGTACCTTCACACCTTTATACCCAACATTGTACACCTCTTTATGTTTACAGATTGCAAGTAGCTGTAGACGTTGTTGAGGGCCTCCGTTTCCTCCATAGTCAAGGTCTTGTCCATAGAGATGTCAAGTTGAAGAACGTCTTGGTAAGAGAGGAGCAGAAGAGAAATTTTGGATTTTTTTTTTTTTTAGAAAATGTACAGAAAATGTTGGCCGGCTCATTGTATATGGAACATATTCTTGGAAAGCAAGACAATTTTTTAAATCATTAGACTCTTGACTCAATCTGTGAGGAGGAAGAATTGATGCCAAAAGCTGAGATAAACGTGAGGCTGCCGTGATACTCTAGCATTTATCATGTTTAACTTTTTGAATGTACTTTTAGTTTTCCAGCTCAGAGAGGGGAAAAAAAAAGTGTTACAACATTTACCTTTGAATGTTTTTAAATATTGGGATTATTTATTTACTAGCTGGACTGGCCGCTTTACCCTGGTCTGTAAATAAAATAGGATATTATGATTAAAGTATATATAGTAAAGGCCTCCTTTTAGCTTGATAGCCAGATCTAGATCTAGATTCTAAATCTAGTTAAATTTTTTATTTAGATCTATTGCAGAATTAGACCTATTCCTCTACGTGACAGACCTAGAATGTTATAAGCCTATCTACTACATGTATCAACTACCCATCTAGACCTAGATTCTTTCTAGAGATCTAAATCTAGAGATATGATATTGATTGCTTGAGATGCTAGATAAGCCCTCAGAGGGGGTACGCGGGCTATAATGCCACTGTACCTGTTTGGAGGATCCAAAACTGTAACCGGCACATCTTTTTTTTTTTTGAGAGGCTAATTAATATTTTATGCATCATCGTGGAAAAAAAATAAAGCCACTGTGTCCTCTGGAAAGTTGCAATTTATCATTGTGCCAGATTTCAAGTTTGTAACTATAGCGGAAATGTGGTGGCGTCGGTAGGTCAGCGGTGAGCACAAATCGAGAATGAGTTGAATCAAACAGCGTTTCTGCCATGGTCACTGTTTAGATGGGTGACCGCTCGTATGTTCCGCTCCAAAACCACTGTTCATTGACGTTTAACCCTGTGGCAAGGTTATTTACACTAATTGCCCCCGTTTGCGGCGCTGCTCTGTGACTGACACTCGGTTTTCAGTCAAAAAACCAAAAGACAAATTTCCTTTTGGAGATTAAGATATGTGTGACTAACTGGCTAACTAGCTGTTTGGGATGTTCACAAATATATATATAGATTAATTTTTTTTTCTTTCCAGCTGGACAAGGAGAATCGGGGTAAAATCACCGACCTTGGATTCTGCAAGCCGGAGGCCATGATGAGTGGTAGTATAGTGGGCACTCCCATCCACATGGCACCCGAACTCTTCACCGGCCACTACGACAACAGTGTTGATGTGTATGCTTTTGGAATTTTGTTCTGGTACGTGTGTGCGGGCCACGTGCGACTTCCCAATGCATTTGAACAGTGTGCCAATAAAGACCAGTTGTGGCAATCGGTGAAGAAAGGTAGGATATGTATGTATGTATTTATGAATGTATGTATGTATGTATGTATGTATGTATGTATGTATGTATGTATGTATGTATGTATGTATGTATGTATGT
>JBCHJU010117653.1:0-16559 GCA_039654505.1 Plocamopherus imperialis | reverse complement strand
CATACATCCATATCTCTCTCAATCTCTCCGTTTGTTTGTCCATCTGTCTCTCTCGCCCTCTTCCCAACTCCCCCCCCCATCTCTCTCTGTCTATCTCTCTCTCTCTCTGTCTCTCTCTCTCTCTCTCTCTCTCTCTCTCTCTTTCTCTCTCTCTCTCTCTCTTTCTCTCTGTCTCGCTGTTGCTTACTGACATGGGCACATGTATTTGCTCAATAAATATTACTGCATAATAATACAAATTGTATAGAAAACACAGGATCCTTCGTTTATTGTCTTCATTCTACTGTATTGAAGGGGATTGCTTATTTTGATGCTTTTGAATTTTTTGCGTAAAAACTAGAATACAAATAATCAGTCAAACTATACGCACATAATTAAAAGAAGAACAAACCGATATATATCTGCCATGAACCACTTACCCTGACCCTATCGGGGCACCTATACAAGACGCTTACGCTAAATGATTCAATGTAAATCTAGACTTTAACAATTAAATGAATGGCAGACCGATGATCATTGGCTTGATTAGAACCTGCGTCCTTGTACAAAGGCCATGGGGCATGAATTTTCACACCTTGGATGGGAGCGGATTTAATCTTATGGTACAGCGGCCACTCGATTGGTTTGCAAGGGGAGGCAGAGCTAGTAAGAATGAAATCTGCTCCTCGGAAACCTACCAACCAACCTGGTCAGAGAGAAAAGTGTTGGTGGCCGTTTCGGCATGACATTTTCTCGCCTGGTGGTGGTGTCCGGTTTGGAAACAGTCATTTTAACCCATTTATAGAATTTTCTCGCATCTAATGTTTATTGGGGACATGTATGGTGGTATATACCAATGATGATGGAATGAAAGAAAAATCAAAAATTTTGGATCTAGTCAGTTCTGCACTTACATTGACGATATATAGGTCTATTGTTTTAATTCATACTAGATCTAGACCTACATCTAGATCTAGCTCTAATTAGAACAAGAATCCATCTACATAGAAATAATATGGTTACACAGAGAGTGTCTAGTACTTGGCAGAAGGACTAGAGGGATTTGGAAATATTATTGTGTCCGATCATCTGATAATAAAAATAGTCCTATGCTGAAGCATTTGGTCTTAGGGGTTCGGAAATGGGTGTCCGATCATCTGATATTAAAATATGGTAGGTTTATAGTGGATTAGGGGACTTACGTGGTGGGTGTTCAGTCTTGTGAAGAAGTTTTTGGACCAATGAGAATTTGTGAACAGGGTTCGGTTATGTGAGAAAGTTGGAATAATTTTCAGACAGGGAACATAGTCATATGGCTGTTTTTTTAATAAATAACTGTAACGACGACCTCATCAAATTAAAGACCAACCAGTGAGCTTCACTGTCGTATGCATGGATCTGCCATCAAATGGTGCACCGTCTTTCAAGGACCTGTTCTCTGAAGGCTACACTCAAAGACCAGATTTGGCTCGAGGTGTTCGGTTATCATAAATGTGCTCAATAGGGCTACATTAATTTGATTAATGGTAATAATAATAATAACCCATATCTAGCGAGTCCTGTATATATTCGTCCTGCTTTGTCTGAGCCGTTCACCTACGCTAATGGCGGGTGCCGTATTTTGCCGTCCCCCAGACCAGATGCAAAGACCAACCCTTACCGGTGGGTCCTGTCATTTGGTGTTCTGGCTAGGCGCTCCGAGGTTGCCAACATTCTTCACTCATTTTAGCCAGCTGTAACCACTGTGATCACGTTAAATGACGCTTAGACACGTCAACCAATGAGAACCAAGCTTCTATGCGTAATATGACAACATGAAAATCAAAAGGATGCAGGGAAATCGTACATCAGAGCTGCCAAGTGTCCGGATTTTGGCCGGACAGTCTGGCTAGTTGTCTGTATGTCCTGCCTGTCCGGCCAAACTGCGCCCTATAAGTGCGACTATGGTTTTTATAAATTTTGTACCATTTTTGTGGTAAGACGCACTGCGTTGGTGCGTATCCGGTTCTGGAGTGCCGATAATCTTTTTCACAAACAAATACCCTCTCCTTGTGACAGGGTTCCCAGCCGGTCAGGAAAAGGTCAGGAATTTGTTCATTGGTTGAAGGTCAAGAATTTTATTGTTTTGATGCAAGTCGGGTTTTTTTTCGTGGAAATTCCATGTTTTTAATTTATATTTCGCCTAGATATTTCAGAGTGCCTAGGCCTGCTGTACACGTTTGGAACTTTGCTGTACCCTAATATAGAGGTGGTGGGCTGGGGGATGGGGCACATGGAGGTATGAGCTCTTTCATTATACCGTTTGCTATTGACAATTAGGAAGTGGACCACTTTATTGAACAGTATGATATAATGATAGTGATAGGCCTTCAAAGACGATCGGCCTTCGGTAAAGATGACAGCATGGTACAAGACTGTAGAAGGGTCATTGAACTCGCTGATGCTAAGGAGGATGTAGCCCAGTGCTACCGACCTGCACTAGGGTAGCCACATCACAAAGCAAGTAGCCTTAGGAAAGTCCTTGCAGTAACTCTTTGACTGCTAAAATAAAGCCGATGTAACGGCATGGGCACGATTTAACTCTTTGACTACAGTTATTTGCCCATGTGTGTGTGTGTGTGTGTGTGTGTGTGTTCTTGCTCATATTCATGTTATATAGAACTTGAAATCGTGGTATTTGTCCGTCTATTAAATGTCTTAAATTATATGTTATTGCTTTTTATTCTAAACAGACAAAACAATGAGCCTTTTGGACAATAAATTTAATTGAATTGAATTGAATATATCGGTGTGGTCTATTCGTGTTGATCGCGATATATCATAATATGGAATGCGTAATTCCTACATGGCTTCAAACTGTTCCCAATTATAAACATGTCTTGAATACGGCGGTAGACCGAAGATGTTTGCGAGACGGCGAATGATGTCATACTACAGACTTTCCGTGGTCACAAGTTAACGGCACATATGCCCTACGGGTTATTGGACTTAATGTCACGGCAAATTCGACAAAACAGTCAATATTAAAACGGCGCAGCTAATTGTATGATACTAGCGCTAGTGTGACAAATGGTAAAATTATATGTGTCAGTTTCAGATTCAAAACACACGTATGAAGTAGGGCCTATAGTATTCACTTAGTGTATTATTAAGTATTAAAGACAATATATGGAATAACAAATAAAACCCAATGAGCCCAAAAATTTATTGACATTTACATACAATATTTTATAAATCCCAGTTTTTGTACTGTACATGGATGTATTTGATTATTTTGATAGGAACATCAAGAGCATAATTTAGATCTGTTATATCTTGAAAAACAGCAAAAGATTGTGGCAAATCAACAGTAGATCTAGAAATAAAAGTAGAAATGGTGATATTGCTTATCGATTAATTACTGTGCGAAGAGTGGTTACTTTATTTCTACACAGCAATGTAAAGGTGCAAGCAAGGCAGCCATGGTGATGGCTCACAGCCATGGTGATGGCTAAGGGCACAGAGACAGAGAAGCTAGCCTCGGCTGTAGGCTACTGAAGTATTTTTAAGTTTTGTAGCTTTAGCAAGGTCAGGAAGGTCATATGCAGAAGTCTTTTATCAAATGAAGTTTTCAGTTGGGTGTCCCAACCTTTTTACCCAATCTCCCAACCATTCTTACCCCCTCCACTCTCTTCTTCTCCTCCTCTTGCTCTCCCTCTCTCTCTCCCTTCCTCTTATCTCCCTCCCGAACATGTAAAATAGCCTATTTGACTTGCCTTCTTATGGGTGTGGTCAAGTACCACGCTACAGGTCTTGCAGAACAGTTTTCCGCCAGACACGTGTGTACTTTCGGAAAACTGAAACTGATGTTCAGTGGCAATTATATGTAAAAGCATTCTTCCCTTTTAAAAACTTATCCATTTTTGTTCAGAATCGAGAAAGAAAGGCGATATTTAAATCTTGTCTAGGTCTATAGAATCTAGATTGTAGTCTAGATCTAGGTCACATTTACCAAAAATAGATGGCTCTAGACTAACTCTCGGCTTCAAATGATAGGGAGATCACTCTAATGCTGTTGGCTCAGTTCAATGTTACAGTATAACTCGGATTTAAACGGCACAAACAGGACTTTTGTTTTTGTGTCGTTATATCTGAGTGCCCTTATAACCGAGCACTTGAAAAATCCCGAAAGCTGTTAAGACAAAAATTTAACACATTTGCTTCCCTTGATTAAACGGCTATCGGCCATGATGCTCAGGTGGTGTAGGTAATGGGGAAAGGGGACGGAAGAAGAGAAGGGTTACATGGACCAGTATCAGTGTGATGACTGCCTGCAACACACTTTGCGGACTTGAGAGTATTTTTGTTGGCTTCTGAGCTTGGGACTAACAATTTGTAATTGGTATTTGCCTGTATTGTTAACAGCTCCGCGTACCTGCACTGCCGTTAAAACTGAAATCAAGCTCATGGTTGCCGTTATATCAGAATTTTTTTTACTGTCGTTTAATGGAAGAAAAATGGGGCTTGGGGAAAGTGTCGTTATAGCCTGTGCCATTATATATGGACTGGACTGTAATTTTTTTTTTTTTTGCAATTAATCGGGCTAACTGAAAACACAAATTCTGCTAAAAATAAAAAAATCTGTGGTTGATCTGGAAAGCTAAAATGACAGGCAAGCGTCTTTGGACAGCATCGCCAGATATCATCATTACGTCATGTCAATAAGACAAATAGAAACATATTCTGATCATAAGTTTAATGAACTAAAAGACTAGCACGCAAAAAGAAAAGATGGTTATATAAAATGAAAAACTGTAATTCTAAGCGAATTAGAAACAAATGTAAAGAAATAAACTCAACAATCATGAAGATCAGCCCATTCTGAATATGTAAATAACATGTGACACAAATAACAAAAAACTTTGGACCTACGTTAGAAGTAAAAATCAAGAGAGATGGAATTTTAGACCTAAAAAATAATAACAGAGTAATTCTGGACCCGAAAACTGAAGCAGACCTTTTAAACAAACAATTCGCCTCAGTGTTCTCAAATCCAATCTCAAAAATTTGAAATGGAATTTTCAAAACCAAAAACTATGGTACCCCAAAATGAGCCCAATAACTGTTACAAAAAATGGAGTGCTCAAAATACTACTAAAAATATATAAATGAACATAAAACTACTGTACCAGATAAAATCCCAGGCAAGATATTTAGTTGAGGTTTATGTACTCTTATTCCAAAGTTCTCTTAATGAAGGCAAAGTACCAAATGAATGGAAAAATGCGTACATTGTAAATTGTACCGCTTTTAAAAAAAGGAGGTAAATTCAAGCAGAGAACTGTAGACCTTGATCCATAACATCTGTAACTTGTAATTACTAGAAAATATCATACACAGCAATATAATGGACCATCTAGAAAAGTATGATATACTTAGCAACGTCCAACATGGATTAAGGAAAAAGAGAAGCTGTGAAACTCAATTAATAACAACTATTATTGATTTAAACATCTGCTTAAAAAGGAAAGGACAAGTAGATCCTATTCTTTTAGACTTCTCAAAGGCCTATGACAAAGTAGACCATCAAGGGCTATTATTAAACCAATAATATCTCCCTACCAATGTAAAGTACAGTAAAGAGATACAGAAGATTTCTAGCAAAAACTTAAATGTACAACACTAATATAAAAATACTAGAATAATAAAGTACATTATGTACTTAGGGGGTGTTGACAAGAATACTCAGCTTTCTGAGTTTGTCAGCTATTATGGAGACTAAGACAACTCTAACATTTATTCGCTGAATGTTGATTTTTCATGCCTACGTTTTCATGGTTACATATTGCGACGTAAAAATTTGTGTATTTGTATCAGGAGAAGTCAATCCCCCCTGCATCACCCTCTTTTTTTTACGACTTTGTATTCTTGCATTTTGACTGACATTTTTCATCTTGCTGCAGATCTATTTTGCAAAGCTTGAAGTATGAAGTATTCCATATCATAATAAAATTAATAATTAATCATCATCATCGCCCTTGGCCCTCATCGCCCTTGGCCCTCGGGAGAGCATAGGCCACAGACAAGGGATTTCCACTTCTTTCTGTCCTGGGACATTTTGGCTAGCTCAACCTAATTAATACATGTACATCAAACATTTTACTGCAGCGATTAGCAGAAAAGCAACTAAAAACCTTGTTCCGTTTCTAGTGTTGCCTAGTTTAGATCTAGATCTGTAGATGTGTTCAACAAGAAACCATCACAAATAAAAAGTCAACAAACTCACTCGAACCAGTACAAGTACAGACTCACACACAAATATCTAGATCTGAATATTTCTCAGATCTAGATATAGCGTTTCCCCCAGAACCTAGATCTAGATGCTTGTGTGCATCTGTCCTTGTACTTCAAGTGAGTGCAAAATTATTTGTTTTACATTACTGATTACTGCCAAGTGATAAGTGAATCAGTTTACAAATGTTAGGGTTATTATCTTTAAAAGCTGGAGACTTTTTTTGGGGGGGGGGGGGGGGGATGTCACCGTATACTAATGTATGCATGTATGTAATATGTGGCTGTGATTATTTGCAACATCCAGTTGTCAATAGTAAAATATTCTTTTTTTTTCACAACACCTGTTGCATTTTATGGCAACATTTTTATCTGCAGCGCCCAAAGCAACATCCTGACAAGAGAAATTTTTGTATAAGAAGTATTAAGAGTTTAGTACCAGTAGTGGATCAAGATATATCTAGATCTACAATTTATAGCCTAGTACAAGAAATGCGTTGCACAGCAGAGTGCCACTTTGATGTCGAACATACCACTAACGGGAAAAATGGGAACTCTTCAATTTCACCCATTGTGAGTATGTTTTGCAGGAGACAATAGTGGTCAAAAATGTTGTTGCGAATAAACACTCTCATAATATATGTGTCTATAATATATATATCATATTTTGTCTGTAAAGGTCGAAGATGGCCAACCCTGATGAGATCTGTGAAGATTTTCTAGATGAGGATGATGATAACTCCTACCTGGCCCCTTTTGGAGACACACACGCTACTCTTGTCACCTCACCCACCACGGACACACTTGACTCGGTTGTCTTAGAGACATCTCCAACAGATGAAGGATTGAAGGTAATTGTGATTTGGCAAGTTTGCTCTCTTCCTCCTCCCTCTTTCTCCTCCTCCTTTCAACTGATGTTTACCACTTCCAGCCTTAACCATCAGTGATGCATCATCTTTTCATGTTTAGGCTTTATTTATAGACTTTTAGCCTTGATGGAATTGATTGAACTCTCTACATTCTGATTTTTATCTGAGTTTTTACTCTCTACCTACTGATTTTTTCCTGGGCTTGAGCTGATGGATTTTTCTCATCCTATAATGCAAAACAAAGGGTGCACCCAAATAAATTCCTCACTTCAAAGAGATTTGAGGAACTGTAAATCCTTCATCTCCAGCAATGTCTTTAAAGGACTGTCTGTCTCAATCATATTCTTCTTCACATCATACCCTTCCCGGACACAGCTGCGAGACACAAACTCCTGTCTTGTCCTGTTCTGCATTCTGTTGTTGAGGAATCCATCCATTCACATACAATATGCCTTGTGACCCTCGTCTCCCAGGTCTTCCTTATCTTCTTTTTTCCTCCAGCATGTTTTCCAAGAAAAGCTTTTCTGAATTGTCATATCTTTTCACACAGTTTGCCTCTGTCCTGGGTATTTCCAGGGTTGTGACAACTACATAAAAATTGTAGCGCACTACAACTTCTCTCCTTGCAAAGAAAAAGTAGTGCGCTACTATTTCACTACTTTTAAAGAAAAAGTAGCCGCTACTTTTTCCGCTACTTCATTAAGTAGTGCACTCCTTTTTTCACTACTTTTGTTTATGATGCCTACTTACATAAAGACACAAATAATATACTAAAGCAAACATATTTATTCAAGCAGGATGTAATGTAAATTATGAATAGCAATGAAAAAATAAGAAAAGTGGTCGGGCATTATCAGAGTTAAGTTTTCAGTTCAGTCACACTTATTGTATTTTGATAAATAGTATTTCAGCCTCAAAATGTTTATCGGAAGTATGAGCTCTATTAGTACTAAAGGGTATTGTATTTGCTAAAAATTGTCCTAGCACTATGAAAGTTAGCAAGACTTTTAGTGTCTGCGGCTTCAGAGACGGGGGGCGCGGCTAAACATTAATATTTTCAAAGTGATTATTTGCTCTTCTGGGGCGGATAACCCTGGCATAATTGGCCCAAATGGTGATAATGCTGTCATAGTTGTAATTCGCATCTGGAACAAATAACTGACAATATTTGCCCTGGTTGCTTCATACTTTAAGTCTGTATGTGTAAATTGTTCATTGCTTTAAAAAGGTAAACTAGAATTTAGATCTGGTTACTATTAACTAGCCCTATACTAGATTTTCTAGTTGTCAAAAGAAGACAACGTAAGTGAAATAGCAAGTAAAAGCAAGTCCTAACTTACTTTTTAAGGTATTGAACTATTTGTACGATTTATTGTCAGTTATTTAGCACCTGATGTGAATGATAACTATAACAACATTATCACCCATTGGGCGAATAATGCCAGGGTTATCCACCCATTTCAAAATACTAAGTGAAAGTAGCGAAGTAAGGATATTTTAAATTCGTTACTGAAAATTAAGTAGCGCACTACACTATTCGCTACTGGCTACTGAAAAGCAGTGCGCTACTTTGATCGCTACAAGTAAAAGTAGCGACCTACAGAAAGTAGCGCACTACTGCGCTACAGTCACAACCCTGGTATTTTCCTATAACTTTTCATCCCAAATGCATTGATTTTCAGAGTACTTGTTTGAAAATGGAAAAAAAAAACCCAGGTATATAAGACATACATGGTATACATCACATTTATATTTACTGAAGGACTTTTGAAACACAGTAAAATCATGTCCTTTAGTGTAAACATGTATTACTACTCTTTTGAGGTTTTGTCTCCATAGTAATACATGTATGCTACTGTGTTATCCATTGTATCAGTTGCATGTCATTTCAACAAAGGCTGTAAATTTCTCAAATGAAGTGTTGTTTTTGTCAGACAATGGGTACATGTACTTGTCTTTGTGGTTCTCATTGAAAAATATTCCTTGCTTGTAATTGGTGGCAGGATGGTGATATTGGAATGGCATCACAGGCTGCTGCCAGTCAAGACAGCCACGCCCCTCCGAGTCCAGATAAAGCACAATCAGGAGAAAAAGATTCTGTGAGTTACATCATAGCTAACATGCATTCCATTTGCGAAATATTTAAGAAAAAAAATAGTTGTGAAGAATGTTACTATTGTATGTATATTATTTGAAATTGATGTGTAGATTGATGGAGATGGACGTGATGACTAAAACTGTTACATAAGTTGAAATTCTGTTGGAAACAAGTATACCTAAGTTGTGCACATAGGTGTGTGGTGGTGGACATTCCAATCCGATCTAAAAAGTTGCAGTTTCAATGTTGAAGACAAATGTCACCTGATGAATGACGTTGAAGACAAACATCACTTAGTGTATTAGTGGTGTTGGTATGTGCCTTTCACTGTGCTAGAAATTGACGTTTCTTTGTTGTTTTGCTTCTGATTTGTTTTGACATTGGTGGACCTAGGGGTGTAGGGATGGACATTGGTGTGTGGTGGTGGACCTAGGTGTGCAGGGATGGACATTCATTGGTGTATAGTAGTGGATCTAGGTGTGCAGGGATGGACATTGGTGTATAGTAGTGGATCTAGGTGTGCAGGGATGGACATTGGTGTGTGGTGGTGGACCTAAGTGTGCAGGGATGGACATTGGTGTATAGTAGTGGACCTGGGTGTGCAGGGATGGACATTGGTGTGTGGTGGTGGACCTTGGTGTGCAGGGATGGACATTGGTGTATAGTGATGGACATGAGAAGGCAGGGATGGACATAGGTGAAATGTGAGTTTGTCAGGCAAAGTAAAATAGTCATATAATATTTAATGTTAAGGTGAAAATTGAGTAAGTTAGGCAAAGTAAATAATTGTCATATCATATATTAATATATTTTTTAGATTTGCAATCTCAGTGACTTACTTTTTATCAACTTAGAAATGTAAAGTGCTTAGAGCCTTAAATAGATGGAATAGGGGCTGTACAAATAAACATTATTGTTATTATTATTATTTTTTTTAATGAAACCAAGTGATGATCACCATCCTTCTTCCTATCTCCCCCATTCTCCATTCAGGATCCTTTGTCTGTAACCAGTAGCTCCCCAAAGAAGGCCAGCCAGCCAGCCAACATTAGCAGCTACTTCGCTGATTCCGGTGATAATTTCTTTGATTCCTTAGGGACTGCTGGCGATAACGGTGATGGTTTTCAAGCTGACTCTAACCTCTTTACCTCAATTTCAATTTCCAAGTCTATAGAAGACATTCTGTCTCCGGAAATCAATGCTACAGAGATCAATGTTTCGGATGTCTTAACAGAAATGGAAAAGTCCCCTGAATCAGAAGATCGACCGCATTTAAGCAGAAATGAATCCTTTCAAAATGCTGATGACTTCTTGGAAGAATCTCCAGACAAGGAAGGGCTGCGGAATTCCCCGTTGGAGAAAGAAGAAGAAGCAGAAAAAGAAGAAAATGTAACTCATATTCGTCACCGAGAGCATTCGACCTCGGTGTCAGAACCAGAGCCCATTTCCTTTGAAGGTAAAAGGTCATCACTAACAATAATACACATCAGACTTTTTTTTTTCAATAGGCATATGGCTTTGATTCGTTTCATTCAATCAGACTAATAGTCGTAAAAACATTTAGTTTACTTGCATTCAGCTCTGTGTTTATTTCATTCATATTAATTCACACATTGAATTGGAGCAAAGAGAATGTAATTTTCAGTGCAGGAAAAATTATTTGATTATCACTGGACACTGTGTATGGTTGTATTTTAGTCCATTTGGATTTTAAATAACATCATGATTATGGGACATGCTTGTGAAATGAAAAAAATGCCTGTTGGTTCTAGAACCCAATCAGTCTATAACAATTTGATGCCTTGATAATACCCAGCTGCTTTGTCCAATTTTCCACTTGGCCATATTTGTACCTTGGTAACAATACTAACATTCAGTGGCTTTGTCCATGTTTTCAAATGAGCCACATCCTCACCTTGGTAACACCCAGTGACTTTGTCCAATTTTCCACTAAGCCACATCCACACCTTCATAACACCCAGTGACTTTGTCCAATTTTCTGCTGAGCCACATCCACACTTCTATAACATCCAATGGCTCTGTCCAGATTTTCACTATAATTGAATTTAAACCTTGAATAATTTTGATCAGATTTTGGTGTAAACAATCATATTTTATTTGTCTCTTTGATATTATTTGAATCTAGGTGAGTTGGAGGAAAAAGACTTGACGGAGAAAAAAGAGTTTGAAGAGTTTATGGCTCAGGCTGAGGACATAACTGGTGAGCCAAGTTTTGTGAATCAGAAGACATCAGATCCTTCAGAAACGACAAGCTCTTTGATGGCAGGTCCTGATATGTCTAAAAAGTTGTCGACGAGCTTGATTGTGGGGACAACGCCATCGCAGATGTCCCCCACTGATACCCCAGTACACCAAGCAGATCTACAGGACCCTTTCAAATCCACGCCTGTCAACCCCCCAGGATTCCAGACACAGAATTCAGTTCCTGGCAGCCCATTTCATCAGCCAAGTCCGGAGATCAAGGGTGGTTCAGTCTTCTCTCCTTTTGGGGTCTCTAGTTCAGGGGATGATGCTTTTACCTCTATCTTAAGCATGAGTGACACAGACCGTCGGAACGATGCCTGGATTCCGTCAGATGCCACCAGCCATATTCTTTTCTCCATGGCAACCAATCCCCCAGGCACATTTGTGCCGGCCCCCGAGCAGCTTAGTACTCCTGGCATCCTTAGCAGCGAAGCCATGGTAAATGTCACATTTTTTAAAAGGAAGAAATTGTTTGAGTCAACATGAATATTCCTGCTTAAATATCAGGCTCTATAGCTCTTTTTTAAGTTAACCATGTTAATGTGTTTTCTTCGAACTAATGTAGAGTATAAAGAAATTTTCTGTAGAATACATAGACTTGTTCCAAATTCAACCCAGAAACAGAAGTCCTCAGACTTAGAGAATTTACAGATTCTTTCAAGTTTAGACTTTTCGCTCAAAGTTCCAATTGTATTTTGTATAGCCTTGTGCCATAAAGAATATGAATATTTTATTATAATGTGAAGATGGGTTGCACATCTTGAGACAGTGTGCCTAATATAGCACATATGAAGTTTGAGTTTAAAGCATTTGGTTTAGTTTGGGGCCTAAGCCATAGCGTGGTATTATTTTAAAACATTTTTGTGTGCGTGGAAATGTTTGAAGATGCTCATTTTTATGCAATTGTTCGAAGATGTTTGTTTTAGTGCTCATGTTTGAAGATGCTTTTTTATGTGTTTGTTTTTACCTAAATGTTTTATGATGTTTGAAGATTTTGTTCTTATACTAATGTTTTTAAATGTTGGGTCTTTTTCGTGGATCAGGGTGACCCAGTGCGTGACCTCGTCCTTCGTTACATGGGTGAACAAGAAGCCATTAAAAGGTCGGTGTTGACTGTTGAAAGCGTCACACAAGATGTTGATGGGCTGAAAAAGTTGATAGTGAGTCATTGTCATGTTAAAAGATATTGTATTTGATCTTTCACCTTCATAATGATGTTGATACATGTACAGGACTCTTTAATGTTTACAATAATGAGAATATAGGCCTGTTTGATGTTTATGGTGATGATATTATAATATAGGACTATTTGATGTTTGCAATGATGATATTATAAGGCTCCTTGATGTTTACGACGATAATAATACATGTATTTATATAAGACTATTTGCCAACATGACTTCAGTAATTAAAAAAGGAGAGAAAACAAAACCTGAAAACTATAGACCAGTGTCCCTCAGGTCCGTATCCTGCAAACTTTTAGAACCCATCATTCGTTACTTGAACATAATTAGACATTTCGATCAGCACAAAGTTTTTGTTTGACCATAGAAATATCAGTGTATGATCTGATGGCAGATTTGATGAGTCTTTTTACTTTGTCATTTGTAATGTGGTCTCTGTATGCGATTTCAAGAAGTCTGCGAAAGAGTCTTATTTCAACTGCTTTAATTCTTTTTTTGGTGTCTGCCGTCAGTGTCGGGGATTCACATGCACTCAGGAAGATTGACATTAACAGGGAATGCATAAGTCAGACCTTTTAGCTTAGGGTCGTGTTCCTGAGATATGTTTGAGCTTAGTCTGTGCAACTGTGGTCTGGCTTATCCTGGCGGGGATTTGTGGTTTGGGTCCCTCATCTGAAAGAATGGATCCCAAAACTGCCAATACCAGTAGATAAATGAATCATGGCCGCAGTCATTTAAATGGCTAATTTTTATTAAGGCTTCCTTTTGCGGTCATTGTTGACTAAACTACTCAGTTCTGTAGATTAATGACCTCATTAAAATGTAATTATGGAATTACTGTGCTGAGGAGTTTGTTCATAATTCACGAAAAGTAAACATTTGAGACATGCCTCAGAAGTCTGTGTACCGGTACATCATGGTTGTGTCATTTATATTCCGTCATAAAGGGGCCATGATCATGTTTGGTATGATCTTAACCTGTTGGTATCACTTTAATTGTCAATTTTTATCATCTTTGAATCACATGTTGAAATTCAACAAGGTCTTCAATGTTTGTAGTAAAGAGTTAATGCTAATTTCTGTTCATGTTTGGCTCAGGAATCTGGCTGTTTGCGCGCAGCAATAGATTTGACGGGTCGTTTGTTGGAGCAAGTTGGTCAGGGCGTCGGCAAGACGGGTCAGGTGACAATCCACACTCCACACTCCTTGCAGCTGTGGTGCTGTCGCATGACACTGATGGTCAAGCTACGCATGTACGACCAGGCTGAGTCAGAGATGAGGGCTTTCCACACGCTGGACACCCCAGACCTGTACTTCCAGTACTACTCCAACAGTTATCCGGGGCGTAGGGGTAAGTGTGGTCAGGCTGGACCAGGGGTGAGGTTAAGGTCATTCAGACTTGACTAGAGGGGTGGTGAGATCATTCAGACAGGACATGGGGGATGGAGAAGTCATTCAGGTTGGACTGGAAGGTTGATGAAGTCATTCAGATTGGACTGGAAGGTTTGGTGAAGTAATTCAGATTGGACTGCAAGGTTGGTGAAGTCATTCAGATTGGACTGGAAGGTTGGTGAAGTCATTCAGACTGGAACTGGATGGGTGGGTACATTCGGATTGGAACTGGATGAGTGGGTACGTTCAAACTGGAACTGAATGGGTGGGTACGTTCAAACTGGAACTGGATGGGTGGGTACGTTTGGATTGGAACTGGATGGGGGGGGGGGGGGTCATAAAGGAGAAAGGGTTGAATTTAAAGTATTTAAGTCTTGGTATTGGAATGTCTGACTGTCTGACTGGCATGTGATCTCATTATTTAGAGTTTAAGATTTTCTTTTTAAATTTATTTTCTTAAACAAGTTTGTCAATGTAATCAACAAATTCTAAACACATTCCTTCCACCTCCATGCCAGGTTCCATGGTGTCATTTTCCATGAGGCTCCTCCATGCCGAGTTACCTCTTCTGTGTGGCCGAAGTCAGGAAAGCCTTGACAGGCTCTACTATATGCTGGCAGTTTGCAACAGGGTGAGTGGATGCCTGGCAGTTGCAGGGAATTTTCTGTAACAGGATGGGTAGGCAGTTGGCAATTCTAGAGTGAAACTGGAAAGAATGAGACATATATATCAAAATAAAAAAAAAATGCTATGAACTTTGAATTTCTTTGCTATTTGGTATTCAATTCACATAAAAATCGGCTTAGGCACTGTTTGCTCAATATAAATAATTATGTGAGTCTTTTTTTTTATAATATGTATTAATAAATCATAAATGTGCAAGGTTTTGAATACACCCACCTCAAAAAGGCAAAAAATGATTCCCATGTGGGCTTGAAACAAACCCAAACATAACAATGCTTTGGATATGCAAGTGTTTTATAACCAGAATTTCTCCATGGACATACAATAAAACGTTACATTTTGCTTGAATGGCCTTTAAAAAAAAAATACATTAATGTCTCGCTACTCTGAAATTTGCCTTTCACTAGGCCTATATTTCTGCTTTTGTTTCATAACAGAATGAGCTCTCTTGGACTACGAGTGATTTATATTTTGCTGACTTTTTTTTCCAACTCTTTACTGAGTAAAATTTTTTTTGTAACGATTCTAGATTAAGACCAACTTATCGTCAGATCTAAGTGAAGATGGAAGTGCCACACATATGACTTATGAAGCCAGGAAAGGTGAGTTACTAGTGTGTCTGTTTCTTATGTTAAGTTAACTTTATATGGCTAATGTGTCTGTTTCTTATGTTACAGGTGTAAGGCTATTGTGTCTGTTTCTTATGTTAAAAGTGATTGTCTAATATGTCTGTTTATGTAATGTAGAAGGTCTATGGCCATTGTGTTTGTTTTTATGTATTCTTAAAAGTGTATAGGTGATGTGTCTGTGTGTCTAGTGTTAAAGATGTATGACTAATGTGTCTGTTTGTCCATAGTTAAAGGTGTATGACTAATGTGTCTGTTTGTCCATAATTAAAGGTGTATGGCTAATGTGTCTGTATGTATCGTGGTAAAAGTGTATGGCTTGTGTGTCCAGTGGTAAAGGTGTATAGGTAATGTGTCTGCGTGTCTAGCGGTAAAGGTGTATAGCTATTGTGTCTGGTGGTAAACGTGCATAGCTAACAGGGATCAGTTTTCCGCCGAACTGCGAAATTCTGCGTCTGCGAAAATTTTCCTGAAATGTGCTCCGCAGTCATCGGTAGACGCGGTTGTGACCCTGTGGTTCGCAGTAAGTGGACTGGAGGTCAGCACGGGCCGTGACCTCGCAGTACGTGGTTTGTGTGTTGGAGGTAAGTGCACCAGGTCAGACCCCCTGACGAAACAGTTAATATTATATAATAATGTCGCTGCTCTTTGTATGAGCTGATAGATCAAAGGAGAGTAATGATGCTAGTGCTAGTCTGAACACAGGTAAAAATAGGTGTATCAAAAATAGGTGTTTTGAAGGTCTGGGATCCAAAACCTGCGCCCACACTTCTAGCATTAGTATTAGTAGCGTACTTGTAGGAAGAGACCCAAATCTAGTTCTACCTTAAGCCTTTACTGAAAATCGCTGCTGATGGCTGCCTTTCAGTTTGCTACACTATTTCAAAGTAGTATTAAGTTAAGATCTTGACCTGAGAGTCTGGGAAATTTAGATAAATAATATAGAAATCTACCTCTTGGAAAATCTAAACCAAGTATTGTATTATGTAATGTATAATATACTGACAGATTGATGGCGACAGATTGGGGGAGGTAACTTTTAAAACATTGAATCAATCAGGTTTATATTTTCACACATTGTAGGGAATTGATTTATTTTGTAGTGTCTTGAAGCTTTCTACAAATTACATAGTGACAATGATGTATTAAGCTTTCAAAGTTGGAGACGTTTTTACGGGGCCGCCCGATGTAT
>JBCHJU010117431.1:0-10578 GCA_039654505.1 Plocamopherus imperialis | reverse complement strand
CATTCGACTCACTTCGTAAGATTTCGCTTCTCGTCGGATCAGTCGAAGGTCAGAAGTTAGAGCTGGCGACGAGAGTACGGGGTGTGAGACCGAACAGCATAACTCCACTCCCCTTCCCTCCTCCCCCTCCCGTAATACCGTTAACTCGGTTTATTCATTACATAGTCATCAGCTGCCACCACTTTTGATGTCTTTGTCATATTTTGTCATTTAAATCATTTTTGTTTTCCAAAAAATAGGGCACGGCAAAAATTGCCGCGGCTGACCCTTTGATTTTAAGGGCACCGCGGCAAATTGCAAGGGCACCGCGGCAAATTGCAAGGGCACCACGGCAATTTTTGCCGCGGTCTATTTCAAGCCCTGATATTTTTATTTTCATTTTGTTTTTTGTTTTTTTTCGTTTTTTTTTTTCAGCCATCTTTTCATCATAAAAGTGCTTTTTTGTAATGGTGGTGGTCATAGCAGAGAAAAGAATAGTTATAATCATAGTAGTAAAAATGATTTGAAGCAATTAATCATGGGTGATATTCTTTGTAATTTTGATAATCTCTTAATCAGTATTTGTCTATGCCATGCCCCTTCACACAGACACCCAAGTTTGTAAGCCAGCATGAAGCAGACAGCATGTTCAAGCTGGTGGATCTTCAGGATTGTGGAGTTTACTGTGATACCAACGTGACCATGTTGAGCCACTTGTCGATGGCTGAACTCACTGTGAGTTATATTTGTAAAGTGGAACCTGCCCAAAGAACCCCCTGTATAAGGCAGCTACCTACCTAATGACCACTTTCCGTCGATGTCCTTACTTTTTCCCTATATTTTTTTACCTCTGTTCAAGACAACCACATGTCCAACGTGACCGCGGCCACTTATTTTCATGGATGAAATGCTTTCAAAACCTGTCATAGGCGATCAGTCAAAAACAATGGAATTTTATCGGCCCATCAATCTTAGATGATTTTGTTGTGATCAAAGCTTCACCCCATATTCTAGTGTCATGTAGCGATTGCATCCCCACCTACAATATTAATCATACCCTGCTAGTATAGCTCCGGTATATAGTTTATTGATTATTTGAGTCGATATTATTTACTTTTTTTTCGTAGTTTTGTGTGAACCCTTTCTTTCTCTTTATTTTTTCTTTCTTTCCTTTTGCTTTTTTTCTATTTTATATGTACTGATTTGGATAACAACACTTTCTTTTTTTTTTTTCTTTTTTCACTTTACAGGATGAATTAGAGAGAGGAATGTACAGATGCAAAACTACTGATGCATTTCAAGTTAGTAACCTTTCTGTAATCCACTCTAATGTCTTTTTAGTTCAGTGTCTTGATCAGTAAAATTATTGTTGCTCTTTCAAATGGCAAATCTCATAATATAATCATAATAAAAACAGTGTGGTTAAGGGAATTAGAACACCTTCAAGAAAGTGCAGAAGGGATAAGAATAAAAATGCCAATAGTGTAATCAATTGTTGGCTTGAAGCTACTGAGTTGGAAAGAAAGGCAGTCTACAATTAAAGTCCTGTAAAAAGTCTTGTGTTATTTAAATTCTTAATATTGTAAAGCACCTAGAGATCTAGGCAGGAGGCTCTGTAGAAATATACTTATAATTACTATTATTGTTATTATCATCATCATCATCATCATCATCATCATTATTATTATTATTATTATATCAATGTGCCAGAAGGACGGAAAATGGAAACTCATTTTGGCTTTATCGTGAGACAATCATTTGATATTCAGAAATGCATTGAGTCATCTACATTTATTTTTTCATTCAAATTTTTATTTGAAACACTTTCAGACAGCATAACATAAAGATACGATAATGACATTACTCAAAGTAATTTCTGAGGCTTGTTAAGGAAAAGAAAATACCCATTTCTCCTTCAAGACATAACTTTGCATGTAAAAGCTCTGTCACAAGACTAGACCTGGTCAGAAATGCTTCACCATTTGAACTTAAGTTACCCAATGCTTAATGTTATCATTTGATTGGATGTTGTATTCCATTTCATAAAGTATTAAATCTAATGTGTAATTACCTTTTTTGCAATGTTCCAGGATCACAACTACATCCTTACACCAATCACCGCTCAAGCGAAGGTCACTAGAAAAATCTCCGCGCTCCCTTTACGTTCCCCTACCACGCCCCGCATCAGTGTGGAGTTGACACTGGGTGAACTTCCCTTGACCTTGGCCACAGAGCAGTTCCAGAGTCTAAACCTCTGGCTACGGGAGTTCTCGAGACATGGCAGGAGGCGTAAATTTCGTCGGTTTAGGCCGTCTGGCAGTGTTAGCTCTTCGTAAGTATGAAGTTGAAGAATTACTTTGTTTTCCCCTTCCGCTCACATGTGACATAAGTGTGTTAATTTTTTTGCTTTTGAGAGGATGGAGGATCTTGTCTGGGTGCTTGAATGACTCGCTTGACGACCATTTTTCTCAAGGGGCTCCGCCTTGTTAAAATGAAAGATCATGAGTCCAAGGCTCCTTGGAGGGGAAAAATTTACTGCTCCCCTTTTGAACAGCAGCCTTGGTAAACAGATGTCCCGAAGAATCATGGGCATCAGGTGGCCAAATGTCATCTCAAACGACTAAAAGACAAGACAAGACCCAGTGGAAGGAGAAATCAAAAAAAGAAATTGGGGATTGATTGGTCACACACTGCGAAAGTCCTCAGAAAATGTCACCAAAAAGTCTCTGAACTGGAACCAACAGGGTAGGAGAAGGATGGGAAGACCGAGACAAACATGGCGTAGGAGCACTGATGAGGAAGCCAAGGCCGCTGGAATGACATGGCCCTAAATGAGCAGGATATCACAAAACCGAGTCCGCTTAAGGAGTGTAGTTGTGCCCCTTTGCTCCCCGAGGAACCCAGAGGCATAAGTCAAGTTTGAACAGCAGAGTTGTGTAGAACCTCATGTAGTGATTTATCTGCTTGCTGGAAATCAGAACTAACACTGTGAGGTCCATCTCTATGAAAACACCGTATGTTGTTCAAACAGGTCATCAGAGAATCACCCATGACTATTTTAAATTTTTTGAGATTGTGGGAGGTAATCAGACATAATGAGTAAAACTAATAAAAGAAAGCTTAAGAGGTGTTTTGTGTAGCTGATGTATCAGTCACTGGCAGTCATAGATGGCACCAACAATGTTGATAATGGGCAGAGAAAGGGTTAATTCTATTTGTGGAGCTGAATTTTCAACTTTGGTTTTTCATTTTGCAGCCCGAAGGAGTGGTGGCACTTTTCCCAGCAGTCCCACCTCCACCTCATACGAGATCGCAACAACCGATGCACCAAGGCTTTCCTGGTGGAGAGAGCCCAGGCTGTCAACAACTACGCTGCTGCATATTCTTGCCACCTGAAAGGAGAAAACCTGACACCCCAGCAGAAGGTATGAAAATTCTTACGCAAAATTTTGTGTTTGTGGGGCAACATCACATGTGATCATAGCCTCGCTTATTGATTCGTGTGAAGGTGCATTAGATTCCTAGAATCAAGATTTCTGTCCCCTCCACTGGTAAGTTTAGCTTTACAGTAGAATCCTGTCAACACAATTTAAATATTATTGTCTAAACACGTTTGTATTATCAGGAGTTTGTGTTTTAAGAGGAATGAATGCATTCATACATTCAACAACCTTGTCTCCTGTAGTGAAAATAAAAATTCACAAATATACCTGTCTCATCATTTTTCAGGGAAGAGGGTATGGCCGAGTTAGAGAAGACTGCATTATTTACATTATTTGATCAGTGGGACACTCAAAAAGGCATGCAGACATAAACGGTTTTACAAGCTCTGATAGGAACTAAAATTGATATGTAATAGAAAATGAATACTATCTTTTGCCATTTTTCTGCATACTTTTTATTCCTTTCATTACTATCACATGTAAAAGCAGAGAAATTGAAGCAGAATGCAAATAGTTTGTGAGAAATATATTTTTACTGAAATATTGAATTATTTATGTCCAAAATACATCTAGGAAACCAAAAGTCAGATTGAGGAAAGCCTGACATTTGAAGAACTGAAGCTGATCAGAGAAGCAGTTTTCTACAGAGTTCGGAAAGTGAAACAAGTCGTGAGTTAACTTTGAATTTTTTGATAATGATGTTGAATTTCATTACAATTTCCTTGTTTATATGTTTAGATTGTATTTGTCATAATTTTACTTAAATAAAATGAAATGACTTTGAAAAATAGATTGCGAACCTATTTCCCAGTAAACAGGATACAGCAAAACTATTTATCCACTCATCCACTTTAACCTCTCATCTTTCTATTTGTCCCAGTCAGTATAAACATCTGTCTTTTGCTTCTGTTTATTGAGCGAGGCTTTCCCTAATATCACCGTGTCATAAATTATGAAGAAAGGTTAGTCCTATTATTTTAAAGAAGAACAAACACAAGTTTCTCATTTTTTAAAGTTCAAAATGACTGGATCATTTTCAAATCATCTTTGTCCAGATTGTGAGTTCAACCAATCGCAAGAGCCCCCTCTTAGAACCAGCCCAAGCCCCCGCCCCTGCCCCAGCACCCACACCCGCCCCTGCCCCCGAATCGGGCTCCTTGTTCCAGCGGTGGTTTCCTGGCTGGTCTGGGTGGACAGCACAGTCGTCTTCCTCTACCCAACTGTCTGAGGCGTCCACCGGCTCCTCTGATTCTGTGAACACAGAGAGCCCTCCTTTGTCTCAGTCCTCATCTACCTCCTCAGTGGTCTTGGCGGGTTCTGACAAAGCTGATGAAACTGAGGAGAATGTGCTTACTGAAGACCAAATAGGTAAGACGGAAGAATTTTTTTTTATTCACTCGCATCAATTCAATTGGTTTTTATCATCTGTATGGATGTCTTGCCACACTCTCCTCCCCTCTGATCTTTGCTTCTTCTACTTGGATTCAGAGTTATGAACTGGTCAATTATCTCTTTCGAATCCTAGCCCTCTATTTGTGATTGGAAGAAGTGGCTGTGTTAGAAAACACTCCTGCCACTTACATTTATTTCTCTCCTGCTAAAGTGTTGGTTTTTTAAATTATGTATATGTATAATATATATTATGTATATTTCTAGCTTATTTCGTGTATAATTTTGTTGTGGTATCTTTTTATATGGCATTGATGGATTTATTTGTGCCACATGACGCTTGCATTCTCTTCTTTCTCTTTATGAGGAGGTTGGGGTTTGTTTGTTTTTTTGTCATGTGTAGAAATTTATTTTACACTTATTTTACTTTGTGTCATTTTAGAGCAAGAGATTCAAGACGTCATCAAAGATTCTTCAGAAAATAGCTCCTTTTTGCGCAAGGACACAGTTTTTGCTTGCATGAAATTTCTACTCAAGAAAGCCACGTTTAGGCTAGTGGAGACAAGCCAAGTTGATACAGGTTTTGAACTCTTATAATAATAGAGCAAATTTACATCACAAATGAAATATATTCCGTCATATGAAACATTTGGTCAAGTCAATTTTATTTTAGAGAACTTCAAATGTCCCTGCCTCTAAGGTCCCTTGCTTAACCTTTTTATTAAAAAAACAAAACAAAACAAAAAGCAACAAAATTTGGATGTAGGATCCAATACTTATGAAAGTTGATCCATTAGGGTATCTAAAATTGGCCAAATGTAGTTTACAGGGTTTAAAATTTTCTTGATTTTTTTTTTTTCATTGATGGAGTCTCCTTTTGTTTTAAATGATTTTTTGTTCTTTGTTTCATAGATAATCCACAGTTTTACTCTTGCTCTTGTTCCTTGTGTCATTTTCAAATTTTTTTCTTTCAAAATCAGTGAAATCGTCACCTTTGGTAGAGCTTCAGTGTTCCACAATAGGGATTGATTTTGAATCTCGGCCTCGGACAAGTGCTATGAAGTTCACCCTGTCCTTAGGCAGCCTGCTTGTATTGAATCAGACGGCCACTAAGCCTGTTTTTACCCATGTTATATACCCACAGTCCAAGGTAATTTTTGTTGTCTCTGTTGTGCACAGTGCAGATTTAATTCTATCTCATTTAAAGAGATGGCTGTTTTATTTTTCTGTCTTTGTGACAATGTCTGAAGTTACTGGGTTGTTGTTGTTTTTTTTGTAAGGAGAATCGATAGATTGGGTTTTTTTGTTGTTTAGTTGTTTTTGTTTTTGTTTTTTGTTTTTTACTCTTATTTGGGTCCCATATTTGGGGTCTCATGTGATTTTTGCGGTGTCAAATTCCTTCATCCTTATAATTTGCTTCTTCAGTTTGATGCTCCACTTGGTGATGATTGGAGTTGTATTTCTTTCCAAGTAACTTACTTATCCACTATGGTAACTCATCCACTATCCACTCTGCCTTTTTTTATCTCCTCAATCACAGGATGTAAACAGCAGGGCTCTTTTTAGCCCTACATCACATCTATCGCACGCCAGAGGCTCTGATCATTATGGCAAGCAATCCGAATTTTTTAAACTCGTTTATGAAAAGAATCCATCAAAAGTTTATAAATACAGGTTTGTGACAAAGAATATATTGTTATTATTATGTTTGGGGAAAGTGCAGGAGTTACATATCCTCATAACTCTGATATGATGGCTTTGTTCTATTTTACAGACAACTTGATTTTTTAAAATGAATTTATGTGTATTTTTATACATGCACTTCTAGGTTTCATGCCAGTGATTATCTTATTTTTAGCTGATGTCTTTAATGTATGAGATACAACTGCATAATTCTAAAGAAGTTAAAAGGGAATTAAAAAATTAAAAAATCTTTAGCAAGCTACGTGTCCTGTATTTGTCGCATATTTTTATTGCAATGAACATTTACGATAAAAATTAGGTCCTTTTTACTTTAGGTGATTTGACTTTGGTTTTGATTTATTTTTTATTTTTAATTTTATTTTCAAACATGTTTGAAAAGGGAACACAAAAGTCACACAAACTTGCCTTTTTTCCCCCCCTTTAAGATGTGATGAAAAAGCTCCCTTGTTTTTTGTTGTTGTTTTTTTTTAACAAAACTACATATTTTTATTTAAAAAAATGACCCTCTGTTTGATTTTGATAATTTTTGCAATCTTTCTACAGTTTGAATATCAAAAGCCAGCCCTTGGACATCATTTACTTGCCAGAAATAATCCACCGTGTAAAGGCTTTGTTCACTCTGCCCGTCACTGGTGTTCACCGCAGTGCTTATTCCCGTAGGTGGAAAACTATAAAGCAAGAGTTTTATTTATTGTTCATTTTGTAATTTTTTTTTGCTGTATAATGTTAACATGGGAAGGAGAGAGAGGTAGGGAAAGAAACAGAGGAGGAGGGAAGAGAGGAGGAGTTCAGTTGGAAAGAGGATAGTCAGCCAGAGTCGTCATAATCTCTCCTTTTCCCTTGTCTTTCATAGGGAAATGATATGGAAATATTGCGCATTTGGGTTTTTAGATGAAGAGAAGAACTGAGGGAAGCAGAAGAATTTTTTATAAGATTTTGAATATGGATAATAAAGAATTGTACATGTGTTTCAAAACCCTTATATTTTTTTCTCTGTTTATACTTCATTACAGTTTCTAGTTGGCAATTTGAGAAATTAAGGAAACAAACCCAGGAAGAACTAAGGAGCACTTTAGACCAACTGATGGAGGTGAGAATAGATTATTGATTTTCTTCAATGAAGAGTTTTTATTTAAATAAAGAAGAAATAGTCATTTATGTAAGTGTCGGGAACTGTTCTAAAAGCTCTCATTGCACTCAGACAGACACATTGTTTTGACTTTATTGTTGAGGAAATAAAAAATCTCTTATAAAGAAAAAAAATATTGAAACAGAAAAGCTCTGATTCTGGAATTACCTGTCTCCTTTTCTTTTTTGTTTGTTTGACACAGTATTTAGTCTTGATTTGTACTTTCTATGGAAAAAGTAGTCCTTCCAAGCATGTCAGCTCCTAGCCCTGGGGCTTATCCCAGTTTCCATACCATAAAAGAGACTTTAACAAATTTAATCTATCACTCTCTGAATAGGATGCTGGCTATTGCATAATAGTTTCTTGCTGAAGCCGTAGCCATTTTCACCTGGGTTGAGTGAAGAAATATGGGTAAAATTTGTCAGTGATTTCGAACCCATGACGTCTTGGTCCAACACACTACCACTGTGCTACATTGCCCGCACCATCTATGACGTGTCACTGAATCAATCAAGATGAACAATATGTTTTCAAAGACTTCATTTAAAGAAATGTTCTTTTATTCTTTTTTCTTTTTTTTCTTTCAAGGGCAAAGCCAGCCATTGGAGCATAAACCTGGACATATGCGCACCAAAGTTTGTCATTCCAGAAAATGTGACAGAGTCAAATCCCCAGCTGATGGTTGTGGATTTGGGAAACTTTAGGCTGAACACCCTGTCTAATTTTGACACGTCTATCAAACTGGATGAGCCCAAGGAGGATGATGAGGGTAAGCAATTCCTTCCACGTTGATCTTTCTACTTTCCTTTTGCTCTCTTGGTATGAGGTTGGCAATCATATGAATAAATAATCGTCCCGTAATATTTGTCATCTTTCTTTTTACTCACGGCAGTTCTTTGTTTCCTCTTCTTTTTTTTTCTCTTCAGACAAATTTGAAACGCCTCTGTCAACACCCCCAAATGAAACTGAGGAAGATGAGGAAGTCAAACAGACGATGCAAGGATCCAGCCTTCCCACCAGTCCTAAAGTCATGTCAGACATCTTATTCCGAGATAAACTCTAGGAAAAGTAAGTCACGTCCTTTTTTTTTTTTTTTTTATTTTGGATGGAAAAAGATGGTTCAGTTGAAGTTTTATAAAGATTATCTTGTGCTTCTCTCAGCACCCAATTGTAATGAGTCATATTCCAAATCTTATCGCCAAATGATCTATTTTTCAGGTTTTTTGGTCTTCATCAATCAAAGTTTGGTGAGGATTTAGCTGTAAATCTTTCTGTTGATTGTCATGAAGCAGTTTTGGGGGGGTGAAGTGCTTGTTATTACCTGCCCTTGGACGATTGACACTTGGGACTAACTCTTTTATTACCTGCCCTTGGACGATTGACACATAGGGACTAACTCTTCTATTACCTGCCCTTGGACGATTGACACATGGGGACTAACTCCTCTATAACCTGCCCTTGGACAATTGACACATGGGGACTAACTCCTCTTTAACCTGCCCTTGGACGATTGACACATGGGGACTAACTCCTCTATAACCTGCCCTTGGACGATTGACACATGGGGACTAACTCCTCTATAACCTGCCCTTGGACAATTGACACATAGGGACTAACTCTTCCATTACATGGATTCTGTTCACTCATCACTAAATGCTTTTCTTTTTCACCTTTGTAAAGGTATGGCATCGAGCTGACTGAAATGCAAGTCGTTGTCGGCCACCTCCAAGACAACTGGAGGCATGCCTACGTTCGGGGAACCAGTAAGATGCACATTGTGGATCGTTTCAGCATTTCCGTTCAGCTGGATAGGTAAGCAGTGTTGTTGTTAAAGGTCGAACTTTTCTTTTTCATTTTCGGTTTTTTTTTCATCCATGTATTATTCATTGTAATATTTCTGCATGATCAACTTTTTCATTAGGACATTGCCATTTCCATTGACATTTTAAAATGTATAATTATGCTCTCTTACCTTCCAAAGATGCTTATTTCATAATTTGAGCTCAAATAAGTTTTCTTTTAGTTCTGACTCAACCATTAGGCGTTATTATTACACAAAGAGTTCAATACAGACTTGAAAAGTCATTGTCCTTGTAAATTCATGTGAAACAAGATGGGAAGCTGTAGAAATGTGGTTCTACCATTGGCTAATCAGGGTGAAATGGACTGACAAAAGAACAAATGCCAGCATACTTGCGGAATTTTCAGCCACAACAGAAATACTTGACATCATGAACAAGCACTGAGTCAAATACATCGGCCATGCAATGGTGGCAAGAAAACCCACAAAAATCTCATGGTAACAGTTTTGTAAGGGGAATTTCTGATTCCCACTAAAACTGGTCTTTCATATTCACACATATAGTGTCCAGAACGTTCATAGGGCTTTGTTTTCTGTTTTTCTCTTTGCTTTTTATATATAATCAAATAAACCAATTTTCTCTTCTTTTTTTTCTTTTCCCTTGACTTTATTTTTTTCAGGCGCCTCATAGTTACATCTGATTCTCAGTGGCCCACAGCCAAACTATCTGGAAATTTGCCATCGTTGACCTTTCACTTGAACGAGAGAAAAGTAAATGCTAATATTTGTGATTTGAGCTTATTGGTGTCAGCATTTTCTAAAATTGCAATGTCTCTCATACAAAGTTCTCTCTTCCTCTCTTCCTCCCACTCGCTTTCTCTCCCCCTCTCTCTCCCTTTCTCTCTCTCTTTCTCGCACTCACTCTCTCTCTTTCTCGCACTCACTCTCTCTCTTTCTCGCACTCTCTCTCTCTCTCTCTTTTTCTCTCTCTCTCTTTCTATCTGTCTGTCTGTCTGTCTCTCTGTCTCTGTCTCTGTCTCTCTCCCCCTCTCTCTCTCTCTCTCTCTCTCTCTCTCTCTCTCTCTCTCTTTCTCTCTCTCTCTCTCGCGCTCTCTCCCTCTTCCTCTTTCTCT